>CM046000.1:82684338-82891838 GCA_025175895.1 Wurfbainia villosa | reverse complement strand
AAAATTAATAAAAAAACAAAACTTAAAAAGCAATAAATTGAAAAATATAAGTATTATGAAAAAAATAATAAATAAAATTAATTAAAAAATAAAAATTATATAAAATTGAAAAAATATAATAAACAAAATTGATTAAAAAATAAAAATAAATAAAATTTATATAAAATTCTAAAAATAAAGTATTGATAAAAAATAATAAATAAAATTGATTAAAAAAATAAAACTAAATAAAAATTAAATAAAATTGGAAAAAAATATCGTATTAATGAAATAAAAGAGAGTATTTTTAAACAAAATTAATTAAAAAAAAATAAAATTAAATAAAAAAAAAAAAAGGGAACTGAATCAATCATTTAAAAGGGAGAGAGGGAGGAGATGAGAGGGGAGAGGGGCCATCAACGGGGGAGGTGGAAAAAACAGTTCTCCACAAAAAAGGATGAGGGTTCAGAGAAAATTCATTGAATATTCTGTATCGTACTTTACATGCTTTATGTAAAGAAATGAATCGTACAGCAAAGGTTTGATCGAAATGATATGGATTAACGTGGCAAGGGCCGAATTCGGGTGAGATACGACGGGTGAATGCACGACAGATTTATGAATTTTAGAGTCGACTTGCACAGGGTCTGAGAGAGAGGAGGGGGACTCGATCGATAATAGTCTTATACCCACGTGAGCAGAACATTTGCAAATAGGAATAGACGTGTAAGGAAGACGGACGGATGCAAGCATAAATGGATATGACATGTACGGACATGAGCAGGCATGGACACAATGGATGCACGGAGAAGGAAGACTTGTACAGTGAGATTTTCTACCTTTTGCTTCCAAATTTGAGTAAAAGAGTGCGACAGGATAAAAAGTGTTTACGGGTTCGACTACTAAAAATGACTTCATTCATATTTGGTCCTATTCTACTTTTCCATTTCGACGAAGTTATTTCAACGGAAAATTTTTGTCAAGGGTCCTTTATTAGCTCCCTCTTCCCTTTCCTTATTTGCAGCGAAGTCAATCGCTCATGCAAGGTGTGATGGAAACTTTTCTCTTTTGCACCTGTCAGATTGGAATACTGTCAACCGAGTATATGTCGACCCACCATGAGCTGACCCAATAAAAAAGCATTCGTTGACAATCCAACACAAAGTCAACTTACCTATGGAGGTGTGCTCAGTTGATCTACTCGGAAAAGCCTACTTAGTTGACTTGTCTATTAAAGTCACTCAAAGTGCTTGAAGATCCAAATCCACTAATCTCAAATAGAGTCATTGACGTAGTTTGTAAGAAACTCCGAATTGAGACATTGAGATACAAGGGCAGAGCCAAGTTAATCCTTACCTGGGTTGTAGCCCGGGGGACTTTTATCCATTTCTAATTAAAATTCATTTCTAGTCCCGTCCAATAAAATAAAGATTATAAAAATTATGAAAATATAAAATCCCTAAATCATTTTTTCTCACGGCTTTTAATGCTTCTCACGTCTGATTAAAATCCTTGCCTATTTTTTCACGCCTTCCCACCCCGATTAAAATCCCTAACTCCAGTTTTTGCTCACACCTTCTCCAGTCGCTTCTTCCTTCTCAATCGCATCCGCCCGATTCCTTCTCCTTTTTCGCCCGTCAGATTTCTTGTTCTTTACACCCCCAATTTTTCACCCACATGATTTTCTTTCCTTCTCAATCTCATCCGTTCGATTTCTTCGTTCTTTGCGATTTCACTCGCTGACTCCAGCGCTGGGACCAATCGAGTCAATCGACGACCATCGATTTCTCTTTTTTTCTTCTGGCTTACGACTGGTCCGCTTCAATATTGTCCTCTTGATTGCTGCACGAATTTCTTTTTTGTAAATCAAAGATACTTGCTCACAGAGATACAGGTATATTCTTTTGTATGATAGATAAACTGTTTTAAAAAATTAAAACTGTTATTTTGTTTGATATGACTACCCATTAAAATTAAAAAATAAATATGTCATAAATTTCAAATCACAATTACACAATAGATATCTCATGAATTATGTTTGTTTTGTCGATCACTTTTTTTTTCTTCCATGATTGATCCATAATTCTTACTGCTCTATAACTATTTTAAGTATAAGCGATATGTGTGATTTTGCTTTAATCCCAATATTAGCTGTGGATTAGATTCTTTCTTTTTTGTCGCTGTTAACTGAAATGCATGTTTAACCAATACATTGTTTGCCTAATTATTTGATTAAAATACAACCTAATCAAAATTTTTAATATATTGTTGGAGTTAATTGAAGATTTTTTACTTGATATATTTATCAATTTTTAATTTTTAATGCGTTGTTATGCTTTTGTATAGAGGGATAACATATTTCTATTTTTTTTACTAATATTGTTCTTACGTAGAATTTAAACTAGTTGATTTTTTAATTGTTTTATATTCCTTTAAAATCTTGCTAATTTAAATTGTTCTTATGTGGAATATTAAAGAACACAATTATAAATATTTTTAATACTTTTTTAATTCAATAAATAATGTTGAATTTTTAGTTATTACTATTGGTAAGATGAGATTTATACTATAAAGTATATTAGAAATCGTTCTTTAAAATTTATAAGATTATAAGCTGATCAAGTCAAAATTTATTTGTGTTAGGTTATTTTAATGTCAAATCAAGAGAAAAAAGGGGAAAAATATTCTATTATTCCTTAAGCCAAGAATTGATACTCCATCATCTAAGAGGATCGAGACTGGTACATGTATTCCTAATGAGGAGTTTGAGCCTTCTTCTAAATCTCAAAGAGTTGAATTTGATGAAACTTCACTTGAACGAGATCCTAGATTGCGTATTTCAATGTGGTGACATCCTGTTAATTATCATGATGAAATTTGACGAGCTTATATCAAAATGGGACCATATCAACCTAAATTGCAGGAGTATCCACGTTCTGAATCAAGAAAGCAATATCATCGATTTCAATATACATGGTTTAAAAATTTTCCAAGTACTCTCCTTCAAAGGATGCAATATTTTATTTTCCATGCTATCTTTTTGAATCAAGTGAATCACAACAATCTGCATTTACAGTTGAAGGGTTTAAAAGTTGGAAATGCATTAATGATAGAGCCAACTATGCCTTTTTATCTCACATGGTAAGTTCTAACTCAGTGCATAATAAATCTGCAAAATTTATTATTGATGTGATGAATGTAACTCGACATATAGATAAAGTTATGAATCGAAAATTTTCTGAACATATTCAAAAGAATCGATTAAGGCTTGCAACAACAATTGAGAGTGTCCGTTAGCTTAGTTTGCAAGGATGCGGATTGAGAGGTCATGATGAATCTTTAGATTTCTAAAATCGTGGTAATTTTATTGAGATGCTAAAACTTTTGGGAAAATGGAATGCTAATATTGGTGATGTTATCTTAGAGAAAACTCCAGGAACTGCAAAGTATACCCCACTAGAAGTTCAAAAGGAAATCTTGTATATTATTGATAACAAAGTTAGAAATAAAATCCGTGATGAAATCGGAGATTCTAAGTTTTATATTTTGGTGGATGAAGCGAAGGATGTATCTAACAAAGAACAAATGACTATAATTTTGAGATTTATTGATGTCTATGGTTTTTTGCGAGAACATTTTTTCTAAATTGTGTATGTTCATGACACCACAGTGCAACACTTAAGAGAGAAATATGTGATGTCCTCACTAGATATAATCTAGAAATTCATAATATGTGAGGTCAAGGGTATGATGGTGCTAGCAACATGTGTGGTGCTTTTAATGAATTGCAAGTTTTATTTCTTAAAGGTTGTCCCTATGCATATTATATGCACTGCTTTACCCACCGACTATAATTAGCATTAGCTGTGTTGGTGCAATCGGCCCAGGTCACGATTGACCAGACTCGAGTTTGACTCGAGTGATGTTTTGATGTTTGACATAGATGTCGGTTAATATTTTGGGGAGATTGTTTATACAATCGACCCAGGTTATAATTGACCAGATTCGAGTTTGACTCGAGGGAGACTTTGATAGTTGACTAGGGTTGACCATGTGATTATGGGAAAGTCCAAGCATGGGTCTTGGCAAGGTAAAGTCTAAGTCATGGGTACTTGGCATGAAAAGTCCAAGTGGGACACTTGACATTTGAGAAAGTCCAAGTCTTGAGTACTTGGCACAAGGGAAGTCCAAGCATGGGTCTTGGCATGAAAAGTCCAACATGTGTTGGCAAGGGTGTAACGCCCGTAAAATTTCTAGAAATTTTATGAGAATTTTTGCATGATCATATGGGCTTTTATGTGGGCTCTTTCAAAAATAAAAGAAATAAAGTCAAAAAGGATGCATGACTCAGGATTTGAACACTAAACCCCAAGTAGATAGCTAACCCTTAAGATGCACCCAATAACCAGAAGCCCAGCAAGGTTGTGCTATTAGAAGGATATGAGAAATGATAGATAAGGGTAAGGGAGGCTAAGAGACACCTTCAAGTGAATAAATAGGGGAATGAGGAGACATGAGAAATCAAAATTTTCATTCTATCCTTCTCTTCTTCTTCCTCACCGAAACCCTACTCCTCCCCCTCTTCCATTTTTCGAAAACCTACCCAAGCAAGAAGAAGGCTCTAGGTTGGCATCACTTAGGGTGTATTTTCCAACTATTAACAAAGCGAAGGATGTAAGTATCCCTTCACCTGCATACAAGTTGTTTCGATTGAAGTTATTAAGAAAAAAAGCTACATGAAAACTTTTGGCCAAGACCTTCCTTATGCTTTCCATGATGGTCCATGCTATACTTTGTATGAATATGATGATAATAGGTTTCTAGATAGGTTTGGTTAAGTGTTTGATCTTCAAACCTTCATGCAACTTTCGGCCAAGTCCCCTTTGGACCCCTAATGGTTTTCTATGCTATGCTCTAAATGTGTTCATGCTATGTTTTGATGTTAGATGAAGATAACATGTTGTTAGCTAAACTAAAGTTAAGTGTTTGATCTCCAACCTTCATAGAACTCTCGGCCAAGCCCCCTTTGGACCCCTAATGGTTTTTCTATGCTATGCTCTAGATGTGTTCATGCTATGTTTTGATGTTAGATGAAGATAACATGTTGTTAGCTAAACTAAAGTTAAGTGTTTGATCTCCAACCTTCATAGAACTCTCGGCCAAGCCCCCCTTTAGACCCCTAATGGTTTTCTATGCTATGCTCAAGATGTGTTCATGTTATGTTTTGATGTTAGATGAAGATAACATGTTGTTAGCTAAACTAAATATAAGTGGTTGATCTTTAAAGCTCCTTGAAACATTCGGCCAAGACCCATTTAGGTCTATCATGCTATGATCTATAAGTTGTCATGCTATGTTTTGAATGTAGATGAAGGTAACATGTTGATAGCTAAGCTTGGTTTAAGAAATGGATCTTAGGATTCCTTGAAGCTCTCGGCCAAGACTCATTTAAACTCCTAAGGGCCTTCCATGCCATGATTTATAGGTGATAGAATTAATATGTGGTTAGTTAGATCATGCACAAGTTGTTTAGGGTTTAAAATTCTTGGTAGAACCCCATGAAGTTTAGATCACACCATGTTATGCTTGTTCATGATGTTTAAGCCATACCCTATATGTGTGTGATGTTAGTATGATGTTAAGTAGACCTTGCACAAGTTGTTTAGCATGTAAACTCCTAAGAACCCTCCCTTAGGGTTTCGGCCAGCCCATGTATATGCCCTCTACTAAGTCCTCCATGCCATGCTACATGTAGAAAAAGATGCAAATATGATGTTAGTTAGATTTTATGATAGCATGATTGGTTGATGTCACTACCTTATGTCCATGTTAATTGTATGAATGTATGATTATGTTATGTTCATTGTCATGTTAATTGTATGAATGTATGATTATGTTATGCTCATTGTCATGTTAATTGTATGAACATATGATATGTCATAAAGAAGGAACATGATATGATATGAAAAGAAATATGATATGTTATGAAGAAGGAAATATGATATGATATAAAGAAGGAACATGCTATGTTATGAAAAGAAATATGATATGTTATGAAGAAGGAACACGATATGCTATGAAGAAGAAACATGATATGCCATGATAAGGAACATGATATGTTTATGAAAAGAAATATGATATGTTATGATAAGGAACATGATATGTTATTTTACTTCTGTGCATGGCATGCAGGACCCTAATAAGGTCAAGGGATGGGCTCCTACGTGCCCACTGGGTGACGGTGTAATGCGGACTCGATGCGGGATGGGCTCCCGGATGCCACCTGGTAGCGACGGTCATGCGTGCCTAGGATGAGCTTCTATGTTATGTTGCCTAGGCGGCATAATGCGTGCTAGTACTCTAGTGGGTTGGGATTAGCTACCTCGGGTCTATTAGGGATCTTTATGATGATGATGTATGTGTGATGCAATGTAGATTATGTTTAAGTATCTATAATATATATGTTTTCAAAGAGCATCTTGAATATACCTTTATTTCATGTCTAGATCATTATGATGTTATTATGCATGTTATACTTGTTTATGTTCTTGAATGTTTATATGAATGCTATGCTTATGTTCTGGTGCGTTTATATGCATGTTATGCTAGCTTATGTTCTCGAATGTTTATATGAATGCTATGCTTATGTTCTGGTATGTTTATATGCATGTTATGCTTGCTTATGTTCTTGAATGTTTATATGAATGCTATGCTTATATTCTGGTATGTTTATATGCATGCTATGCTTGCTTATATGTTCGTGTACGTTTATATGAATGTTATGCTTATATGAGCTTATATGATCATGTCACTACTCTATGCTTAATGCTTGACGTATGGTTTTTGTGAGTAGGACATAATCTTACTAAGTCTATGTACTTATAGTTTTATGTTCCCTTGTACTGCAGATAAGGGTAAAGAATGGCTAAACTAAAGGGAGCAATAGGAGGGGCAAAGTGTGTGTGGTAGTGGCATGGTGGAGGAGATCTGTTTATGCTTTCCGTACTTATGCACGTTTCTTTAAGTTGAATGTCATGAACTGGAACTAAGTATTTATGAAATGATGATGCATGCTTATGTTTAAAAGAAAGAAAAAAAAAGAAGTTTAAAGTCTTCTACTGTAAGAAGTATGTGTAGTCTTCTGCTGTAATGCATGTATGTACGATCGCGTAGCGCCGCCCTCTAACCCCTGGAAAGGACGGAGGCGTGTGTTGTATCGAAGCGGATCGCCTTTCCTACACACATCAAGCTCCAATCCTGCCGCTTCAAGTAAGAATTTCTATGCCTACTCTATTTTTGTTCATGTATGATAAGAAATGCTTTTAGCTTAAATATGCATGAATATATGTAGGATAATCTTATGCTAGCCTTTAGTTTAAATAATGCATAAATAAATGAATGATAATCTTATACTAGCCTTATTCTAATATATGAAGATAAATAGCATTTGAGAGGCCTTGATAGTAGAGTCGATGAGATAGCACCCTCGGTGTCTACGATGTGGTTACCAACTCCAGCGACAAGTCACAGAGCAACAACAAGTGATAAATGCCTTAATGAATCAGCGAGGAAACCCTATCGCCCCACCAGCGGGCCCTGGCCCGATAGTTCGACAGGAAGCTTACCTAATCCAAAGCCGAGGTCAAGCCGGAAAATTTCTCTCGCATCGTGAACCATGGGACGCCTGTGCCCGTTCAAGATCGTGGAAAGCATCGAGAGCTACTACCGGATCGCCCGAATGCGAGAAGATTAAGTGTGCGTTATTTTGCCTTTTGGGAGATGCCCGAATGTGGTGGGAAAGGGTTAAAGCAAAGAGGCAAGTGAATCAGATGAGATGGACGGACTTCGAGTATGATTTTTTCGAAGAATTCTTCCATATACGGGTGACGAACAAGCATTACGACGAGTTCACTAGGTTCTGGCAAGGTAATCTATCAGTTAGTGAAGCTGTGAAGAGATTCAACTGACTCGCACGCCTATGCCCAGAGTTGGTCAGTACAGAAAGAGAAAGGGTCGACTACGCCAAGATGCCCACCCGAGATAGCTCTGAACGTGGCCGGCGGAGTTCATAGACCGCAGACCATAGAGGAGCTGTTCAGTAGTCCTTGATTACCGTACACTACCTGAACAACATTAACCAGCAAAAGAGGGCACTGAATGAAGGCAGGAGTCAAGCCCAGTCAGGAGGTCAGAGAACCCAGAGTACTTGGAAAGGGAACCACACTGGCAAGAGAAAGCAATGGGATGACTCTAAAGGTGGTCCAAATAACAAGAACCCAAGATCCTCTCAGGTGCTACATGCGGGAAGATACATCCCGAGTATGCTACGGAGGCACAAATAGATGCTACAATCTGACGGAAGGGCATAGAGTCAAGGATCGCCCTATTCAGTGTTCAGAACCTCTCAAAGAAGATGCCCAAAGATAAGAGTGCTCCTCCACAGCTACACCAGATGCAGGCTGCAATCGAAGGTACCCCGATCAGTCAAGGGAGATTGGAAGCTCCGCCAGTTATGATGGATGCCAGGGTATTCTCTCTCACCCAAGAGGATGTGGCGAACGCTTCTACGGTTGTCACAGGTCAGATATTTATTTTCACAAGATGCTATCGCATTATTTCGACATCGGGCAACACATTCGCTTGTTTCTATACCCTTCACGTAAAAGATAGACATGCCACCACAAGCTTGATCGCAAGTTCTAACCACTTCGCCTGAGAAGTAATGCCCTCCACTCATATGTCGCGAAGCCGCACTCCATCGTAATCGCAGATAGAGAACTCTATCGCGATCCGATCGGCATACGCAGATTATGATGTCATATTGGGCATGGATTTCTTAAGCAAGTACGGTGCTTCGATCGAGTGCCGCAAAAGAAAAGTGGTCTTCCAAATGAGGCGTAACCTATGTTTGAATTTATCGAGAGCCAAGGAAAAGAATCGATAAATTTCTATCACCTCTACAGCGCAAAGATGTTGTATGTTGGATGCACCGGGTTTCTAGCACATGTGGTCGATGCAAGTCGCCGAGGACCAAAAGCTAGAAGATGTCGAGTTGTATGCAATTACCCGCAGGTATTCCCAGATGAACTACCGTGTTAGCCCTGTCAGATAGAGAAATCAATTCTGAGATCAAATCGATTCCCGGTACTAACCCGATCTCTAAAGCACCTTACCGCATGGGCGCCGATCGAATCAAGGAACTTCGTGACACCACAGAGTTACTCGACAAGGGACTCATACGCCCAAGTCGCTTCCACGGGAGCCCAGATCTGGTGAAGAAGAAAGACGGGTCTATGCGAACGCATAGACTACCGAACGCTAAATAATGCGGACGATCAAGAACAGTACTTTTACCGTGGATCGACTGCTCGACCACCTAAAGGGTGCCACCGCCTTCTCTAAGATCGACCGAGGTCCGCTATCATCAAGTGAAAGTGAAACCAGATGATATACCAAAGACGACTTTCCAACAAGATACTGACATTATGAGTTCGTAGTTATGCCCTTCGGAGTGACGAATGCACACCGCTATATTCACGGATCGATGACCGGTATTCTCGACATTCCTCGATAAATTTGTAATCATTTTCATCGATTTATATATCGATATATTCGAGAACCTAAGAAGAGCACGAGAACACCAATATGGTATTACAGATTCTTCTGAAAAACAGTTGTATGCAAAGTTCTCCAAACGCGAGTTCTGGCTCGATCAAGTATCATTTTTGGGTCACGTTATATCCAAGTACGGAGTGATGGAAGACCAATAAAGATCAAGAAGTAATGTGAATAAAGCAAAGAACGCCAAATGAGATTAGAAGCTTTCTGGGATAGCAAGCTACTATAGAAGTTTGTAGAGAACTTCTAGAATTGCAACGCGTGCCTCACTAGAAGAACAAAAAGTATGAATGGACGGACGCTGCGAAGAGTTTCACATTGAAAAAGAGACTCGACCACGCTCAATCCTGCTCGCTTCTGGACAAGAACGAAGGCTTCGAAGACAGTAACGACGCTCCAAGTTGGGACTCATCTACGCAGAATGGCAAGGTCATTGCCTACGCCTCTAGGCAACTTAAGGAACATGAAAGGAATTATCCCACTCACGATCTAGAGCTAGCGGCTGTGGTCTTTGCTCTCAAAACATGAAGGCATTATCTATATGGAGCTCAGTGTAGGATTTATACAGACCACCAGAGTCTGAAATATTTCTTCACACAGAAGGACCTAAACATGAGACAACGCAGATGGCTCGAGCTCGTCAAGGATTATGACTACGATATCTTCTACCATCCAGGAAAAGCGAACAAGGTGGCCGATGCACTCAGCAGGAAGTCCTGTGCCACCTTGATGTCTCTATCGGTATTATCTCGACCCTTAGAAAAAGAGATTATGCATTACGGGGTTGAAATCATTTCCGGATAGCTCTCGACCATGACGATAGCACCGACGCTATTCGACGATATATTAGAGAAGCAAGCCCATGACCTGAGCATTCAAAGGATCAAGCAAGAGGTCCTAGAAGGAAAGGATGATGTGTTTCGTATCTCGATAGGAGTACTCTACCTCGTGGATCGCCAGGTATTCACGATCCGTAATTACTAAGAAGATATTTGAGAAAGCTCATGAACCTCTTACTGATGCATCCCGGAACCACCAAGATGTACTAAGATCCGAAAAGAAAATTCGTGGTTCTATGAAAAAGAGCTCGTGATACAAGACTGCTGACTGGCCGAGAGGTTAAAGTAGAACACTAGAGACCTGGAGGAACACTGCAGTCGATCCAAATTCCAGAATGGAAATAAGAAGATATTTCTATGGATTTCATCTCGATCGCCAAGACGACAATGATATAACGCTATATGGTAATCAGCGATGATTGACGCCGCCACTTCTTAGCAATCAAGATGACCTATTCAACTGAGCAACTGGCTCAATTATATGCTAAGGAAATTATCAGATTACATGGGATTCCTAACACTATCATTTCTGACAGAGATGGTCGCTTTATTTCATTTCGAATGTGTAAAGGCCCTCGCACGGTTATTATTCAAGATCGCTTTCATCCTCGGATCGACCGACGCACCGAAAGGGTGAATCAAGTATCGAGGATATGTTACGAGCGCCGCCTGATTTCAAAGGAGTCGTGCCGATACTTACGCCGCGACCGCCACAATAATAAATTTACCAAGTTACTATCGAATGACGCCCTACGAGGCTCTATACGGGAGGAAATATAGATCTCCTATATGCTGGTACGAGGGTGGTGAAAAGAAGGGGATGAGACTTCAAACAGATTTCATTGACGACACCACTCGAGCTATACAGAATATCCGCCAAAGAATTGAAACTGCTCAGAGCCGGCAAAAGATATGCGGCGCAGACCATTAGAATTCGAAGTCGGGGATCTGGTATTCCTCAAAGTGACCCTTATGAAGGGAGTGATGAGATTCGGAAGGAAGGGTAAGCTGAGTCCGCGCTATGTGGGACCATATCCGATATTGAAGAGAGTCGGCAAGGTAGCTTACGAGCTAGAGCTGCCTCAAGAGATATCAGCTATTCACAACGTGTTCCACGTTTCGATGCTCAAGAAGTGCATTTCCAGTACGGGCCAAGTGATCGAGCCACAAACAGTGCAAGTTCAAGAGGACTTGAGTTATGAAAGTCGGCCTATCCAGATACTAGACCGAGAAGTCAAAAGGCTAAGGAATAAAGAGGTGCCCTTAGTGAAGGTCCTGTGGCAAAATCAACAGTACGAAGAAGCTACCTGAGAACGCGAGAAGGACATGAAACAGAAGTACCTAGAGTTGTTCTAAGTTTCGAGGACGAAACTTTTAAAAGGTATAAGGATCAGAATGCCCGTAAAATTTCTAGAAATTTTATGAGAATTTTTGCATGATCATATGAGCTTTTATGTGGGCTCTTTCAAAAATAAAAGAAATAGAGCCAAAAAGGATGCATGACTCAGGATTTGAACACTAAACCCCAAGTAGATAGCTAACCCTTAAGATGCACCCAATAACCAGAAGCCCAGTAGGATTGTGCTATTAGAAGGGTATGAGAAATGATAGATAGGGTAAGGGAGGCTAAGGGACACCTTCAAGTGAATAAATAGGGGAATGAGGAGACATGAGAAATCAAAATTTTCATTCTCTCCTTCTCTTCTTCTTCCTCACCGAAACCCTACTCCTCCCCCTCTTCCATTTTCCGAAAACCTACCCAAGCAAGAAGAAGGCTCTAGGTTGGCATCACTTAGGGTGTATTTTCCAACTATTAACAAGGCGAAGGATGTAAGTATCCCCCCACCTGCATACAAGTTGTTTCAATTGAAGTTATTAAGAAAAAAAGCTACATGAAAACTTTCGGCCAAGACCTTCCTTATGCTTTCCATGATGGTCCATGCTATACTTTGTATGAATATGATGATAATAGGTTTCTAGATAGGTTTGGTTAAGTGTTTGATCTTTAAACCTTCATGCAACTTTCGGCCAAGTCTCCTTTGGACCCCTAATGGTTTTCTATGCTATGCTCTAGATGTGTTCATGCTATGTTTTGATGTTAGATGAAGATAACATGTTGTTAGCTAAACTAAAGTTAAGTGTTTGATCTCCAACCTTCATAGAACTCTCGGCCAAGCCCCCTTTGGACCCCTAATGGTTTTTCTATGATATGCTCTAGATGTGTTCATGCTATGTTTGAAGGTTTGGTTTCATTGATCCGTGAGGGGAAACTTCGCTTCCCATTTCACCTCGGTTGTTTGTTCATGGCGATCCCATCGATGCCCCCGGATTAAAAAAAATTTAATCCTAGACAAAAGGGATTGCTCAAACAACCAAGTCATCATCGTGCTATTCGTTTAGAGAGGTCACTTGAACAAACTCGTTATTCAAGTGACCAACCTCTATTCTACGAGTAGCCGCGGAATAGACGATGTACGGATCGTCGACTTTTGTATTTATGTTCGGGATCCAAGTATTATTTAGCCACAAACAGAATATATCATGCTCATAATTGAAAAAATAAATACAAGCAAGTAACAAAAGAGAATAGAGAATAGATATACCTCTCGATCTTCTAATGTATGACCTTCCTCCTTTTGGACGTCGTGTGGGCGACGATCTACCAAAAGTTGAAGCTCCTAGATCGCCAATATTCCTTCCTTGCTCGTTCCGAGCAAGAGGAAGAATAGAAACAAAGCACTATTCCTTCTTTCAACCAACCAACAACCTCCAAGGATGGAGCTTTGCCGCCGGCCAAGAAGGAAGAAGAGATTAAGGGTTGCCGACCAAAAGCTTCAAGGGAGGACCCTAAACCTTTGTTCCACCGGCCAAGGAGAAGGAGAAGAGGGAGTTTGGACACCGGCCAAGGGCTGGAAGAGCTTCAAGGGGCGTCGGTAGCTTGAGGAAGAAGGAGAAGTCAAGGAAAACTTTCCTTATTAGGTGTCGCCCAAGCCCAAACCCTAGCTCCTCTTCTTGCCGCCAACTCCAAAACCCTAGCTCCTCTTGATTAATTCTCCACACCAACCCCTTGTGCTCCTTTTATAGAGTTAGGGATAAGACTCCTTTTAATCTCAACCGTCGAATCTAGAAATTTAATCTCTACCTTTGGATCTAGAGTTTTGTTTTTATCCATTGGATCTAAGCTTCATGAGGTGTTAATAGGCTACATTAGGGACCATGAGGAGGAGTTGAATCTTGGCCACCCATGGATCAAGTCCACATAAAGTTCGATCCATTAATGATAATTCAATCCACTAAAGGATTATCATTGATCTACCTCACCAACCCCCATAAGTTAATATGGGCTCCAAATATTATTTATACATTTTCTTCCCGTGTTTAAGATCTCGGATGTCCGTCGATTAATTAATTTACTGACCATTAATTAATCAACATCTAACTCCATGAGTAGAACTACTCAACCTTTTCATCATGCCGGACCAAGTCCACCTGCAGGGTTTACATGATGAACCTTATGAGCTCCTCAAGGGGACATCATCATCATAATATATAGGACACGGTTTCCTCCTATAATCAACGATACACCATATAAATAATATTATCTCCCAACTTATCTAGCCTATCGATTTAATCTATAAATCTCGCCCATTGGTAAATCAAAGAAATGAATACTAAGCATATGTGCCCGTTATTATATCGGAATTAAGAGCATGTACAAAATAATATCTGAGGTCCGATTCGATTATGTAGTCAGCAATAAATCGAATCACCTCTAAGTCGATCCTACTCAATACACACAAAGTGCACTAGTGTGATTCTATGGTTAAGAAAAATCAATACCAAATCACACTACAACCATTCCGATGGTTTATCCAAAGCCATCTCGGTTGTGAGCCTTTACTTATACTTTACAAGGAGCCGATAATACGATCTCCCGTGTGACACCATACACCATGGTATCTATAATGTAATATATTAGACAATATGCATAACCATAAAAATATGCAAATAATGATCATCTGATTCTTATTTCAAAATAAAAATGTTCATACAAAAGATAGACTTTTCAGTATACATCCAACAATGTTTTGATGTTAGATGAAGATAACATGTTGTTAGCTAAACTAAAGTTGAGTGTTTGATCTCTAACCTTCATAGAACTCTCGGCCAAGCCCCCCTTTGGACCCCTAATGGTTTTCTATGCTATGCTCTAGATGTGTTCATGTTATGTTTTGATGTTAGATGAAGATAACATATTGTTAGCTAAACTAAATATAAGTGGTTGATCTTTAAAGCTCCTTGAAACATTCGGCCAAGACCCATTTAGGTCTATCATGCTATGATCTATAAGTTGTCATGCTATGTTTTGAATGTAGATGAAGGTAACATGTTGATAGCTAAGCTAGGTTTAAGAAATGGATCTTAGGATTCCTTGAAGCTCTCGGCCAAGACTCATTTAAACTCCAAAGGGCCTTCCATGCCATGATTTATAGGTGATAGAATTAATATGTGGTTAGTTAGATCATGCACAAGTTTTTTAGGGTTTAAAATTCTTGGTAGAACCCATGAAGTTTAGATCACACCATGTTATGCTTGTTCATGATGTTTAAGCCATACCCTATATGTGTGTGATGTTAGTATGATGTTAAGTAGACCTTGCACAAGTTGTTTAGCATGTAAACTCCTAAGAACCCTCCCTTAGGGTTTCGGCCAACCCATGTACATGCCCTCTGCTAAGTCCTCCATGCCATGCTACGTAAAAAGATCTGAAATATGATGTTAGTTAG
Source organism: Wurfbainia villosa (assembly GCA_025175895.1). Classification (NCBI taxonomy): domain Eukaryota; kingdom Viridiplantae; phylum Streptophyta; class Magnoliopsida; order Zingiberales; family Zingiberaceae; genus Wurfbainia; species Wurfbainia villosa. The sequence continues at coordinate 82,876,615 of CM046000.1, read as the reverse complement.
ATTTTATGATAGCATGATTGGTTGATGTCACTACTTTATGTCCATGTTAATTGTATGAATGTATGATTATGTTATGCTCATTGCCATGTTAATTGTATGAATGTATGATTATGTTATGCTCATTGTCATGTTAATTGTATGAATGTATGATTATGTTATGCTCATTGCCATGTTAATTGTATGAACATATGATATGTCATAAAAAGGAACATGATATGATATGAAAAGAAATATGATATGTTATGAAGAAGGAAATATGATATGATATAAAGAAGGAACATGCTATGTTATGAAAAGAAATATGATATGTTATGAAGAAGGAACACGATATGCTATGAAGAAGAAACATGATATGCCGTACGATAAGAGCATGATATGTTTATGAAAAGAAATATGATATGTTATGATAAGGAATACGATATCTATTTTACTTTCTGCGTTGTGCAGACCCTAATAAGGTCCAAGGGATGGGCTCCTACACGCCTCGGTCGACGGTCGTAAGACGGACTCAATACGGGATGGGCTCCCGGATGCCCAGCCGAAATGATCGTAAGTATGGGCTTAGGATGGGCTTCTATGTTATGTTGCTCCTAGGCCGACGGACATAGTACGGGCCTAGTACTCTAGTGGGTTCGAGATTAGCTACCTCGGGTTTATTAGGGATGCGCGCTATGATGATGATGTATGTGGTACAATGCCGGGCTCAATATGTTGAGATTATGTTTAAGTACCTATAATATATATGTTTTCAAAGAGCATCTTGAATATACCTTTATTTCATGTCCAGATCATTATGATGTTATTATGCATGTTATACTTGTTTGTGTTCTTGAATGTTTATATGAATGCTATGCTTATGTTCTGGTATATTTATATGCATGTTATGCTAGCTTATGTTCTCGAATGTTTATATGAATGCTATGCTTATGTTCTGGTATGTTTATATGCATGTTATGCTTGCTTATGTTCTTGAATGTTTATATGAATGCTATACTTATGTTCTGGTATGTTTATATGCATGCTATGTTTGCTTATATGTTCGTGTACGTTTATATGCATGTTATGCTTATATGAACTTATATGATCATGTCACTACTCTATGCTTAATGCTTGACGTATGGTTTTTGTGAGTAGGACATAATCTTACTAAGCCTATGTGCTTATAGTTTTATGTTCCCTTGTACTGCAGATAAGGGTAAAGAATGACTAAACTAAAGGGAGCAACAGGAGGGGCAAAGTGTGTGTGGTAGTGGTATGGTGGAGGAGATCTGTTTATGCTTTCCGTACTTATGCACGTTTCTTTAAGTTGATTGTCATGAACTGGAACTAAGTATTTATGAAATGATGATGCATACTTATGTTTAAAAGAAAGAAAAAAAAAAGTTTAAAGTCTTCCGCTGTAAGAAGTATGTGTAGTCTTCCACTGTAATACATGTATGTACGATCGCGTCGCGCCGCCCTCAAACCCCTGGAAAGGGTGGGCGTGACAAAGGGAAAGTCCAAGCTTGAGTTTTGGCATTTGAGAAGTCCAAAGGGTTTGATATTGGCAGCATAAAGTCCAAGGGTGGAGTCTTGGCAGCATAAGTCGAATGGTTGACAGCGTAAAGTCTAAGCGGAGTCTTGGCGGCGTAAGTCCAATGTGCCTTGGCGGTGTAGGCACCGTTAGCATGACATAGCCAATGGAAGCATCTGAAGGCTAGTGCGATGGATGAACAAGTCATGGATGACTTGGAGGGATCCGAGAGGCGTGAGGCTGATGGAGGTGGCTAGAAGGCTTAGGTTTAGGCTAAGGGTGATCTTGCAAGTATGGGGACACCATACTTAGGTTAAAACCTCATCTTTGAGGTTGGCAATGATCGACATTATGGCGGTTCGAGTGAGTTTCAAACTCGATCGTCATTTAGTGAATCGCTTAGCGATCAACCGCTCATTGGGCGATGGATTCTTGTGATCAGCTAATCGAGGCGATTGATTCGGTAATCAATCGCCATGAATGGGAGTTGATCGCCGATTAGTCGCGAAATCGTAATGCTCCGCATCGGGCAGGATGGGTCAATGATCGCCAATGTTGGCTGATCGGTGAGAGTCCCGTTGGAACTTTTTCAGCGTGGATTGAGCCGTTGTCTCACAGCTATAGTGTTGGTAGTCGATTGGGGTCTTATGACAGTCAACTGCTAGGCGGAAATCCAACCCGACGCAGGATATAAAGGCAGCTCGGATGGAGGGTTTTAGCAGCGTTTTCTTGGGCGATTTGAAGGGGAATAGTTGGTGCTTTTCCAGTCCTTCAAGGCTAGTCCAAGGCAACCAAAAGCAAGCAATCCAAAGAGCATTTGTAAAGTTTTCTTTGCATAGATTGTTGTATTCTTGTTGTATTTGCTTGTCTTTCTTTGTATTACTTAGTGTAATCTTTGTACGAGGTTTCTCCACCTCCGACGTGTTGTCGAGAAGGAGTTTATTGTGCTTAGTGGTGTTTGTGACATCGCTAGGGTTCGTACGAACCCAATCCGTGGAGTAGGAACCATTCGGTTTCGAACCACGTTACATCTCGTGTCATTGTGTTTGTGATTGTGTTTCGTGTTATTGCTTTCATTATTATTATTCCGCTGCGCTAACACGATTTATAGATGTGATCACGATCAAATTCCATCATCGGTACTAGCACGCGCTATTCACCCCCCCTCTAGCGTCCAATCGATCTCCTACAAGTGGTATCAGAGCGAGGCCGCTCTTGAAGTTTAACAACTAAGGGAGCACGCTAGAGGGTGAAGATGGAGTTGGAAGAACGACTAGGTTGGAACACTAACACACCGGTGCCCTACACCCTATACGGACGAGAAGGCTTCAATTCTTGGAAGAAAAGAATTGAAGATTTTTTGATGATGAGAGACCTTGAGGAATGATCCCTATTAATGGAAGGATTTGAGTATCCAAGAGGACCAAAAGGTGGATTCCTCAAAAAGAAGAGATGGAGTGAAAATCAAATTCAAGCCTACGAGAAAAACATGAAGGTAGTAAAATTTATTTTTGATTTGGTCCCTAATGATATTGTGTGTATGGTAGGGGACTATATGGATGCTAAGGAGTTGTGGAGCCAAGTGGCAAAGCTCCATGAAAATCCATCATCAATCCAAGAAGAAGAAGAAGAAGAGGAGTGTTCACCCTCTCAAGCTCAAGCAAATACATCATCATCTAAAGAGCTTGAGGAGTCGGAAGTTGAAGAGGAGTCAACTTCCAGATCGGTGGAAGAGGTGGAAGAAGTAGAAGAAACCTCCACCTCTAGGATTGAGGGGGAGGAGAAAACTTCTACACCGGAACATCAAGAAGAAGCTTCGACATCCGGTCAAGATGAAGAAGCTCAAATTCCGATTCCGACACTTACAACTACCCTAGGTAACTCAAACATATGTGTTAATAATAAAATGCATATAATATGTTTTGAGTGTAGGGAGCAAGGACACTACAAGAGTAAGTGTCCTAAAAGGATCAAGAAGTCTCCTCCGACACCAAAAGTCAAGGATGCCGGTCCCCAAAGTCAAAATTGTTAGTGCAATCAACCCTTGATATGGTTTTGATGTGTGTGACAAAGGGTTTAAGTTAGGATGTGTGGATTTGATATGTGCATTGGAGACTTGCATGACTTAGTAATTCGCACATGGAGCCTTGGAGAGTTTCACCTCTCATGACTCGGTCCTTGAGTCGGTGAAGGATGGCTTTGCGAAAGCCGTGCGCTTGGAGCATCCGAGGGACCGCCGGACGAGGAGCTTGGAGTGAAGCCAGAGGAAGTAGACTTCAGGGCGAGACGCGAAGGATGGCGCTACAGAGCCGTGCGCTTGGCGCATTCGAGGGACGTGGTCAGACGAAGATGACTTCAAAGGCGAGGGACTCCAAGGGATGAGAGTGAGCAAATGTAACCTGGGAAGGGGTAGTGCTCTTAGGTGAAACTTGACCATTTGGCTAAGTGTTGGATGGGATTTCCCGACATCAGTCGACTGCCATGTAATGGTAGTCGACTACTCTAAGTCGACTGTGACTCGACTAGTGTTCGAGTCCGATTCAAGTGCCAACAGTCGACTGCCATGGAATGACAGTCGACTGCGAGATCACCAGTCGACTGGTCGCAAGTGTTTCGGGCACAGAATGGAGTCAAGCTCGCGAGCACTCGACTGATCGAGTATCAGTTGACTGATGATGGTGCCGTTGGATGGAATCCAACGTGGAAAGCAACCGTTATTGGGCAACGACTACGGGACCAATCGACTGATAGGGACATCAGTCGACTGCTCCTATGTCAACGGGAAAAAACCCTCTTCCTCTATAAAGAGGAAGGGGCTTTGGGGGTCTAATGCTTCTCTTTAAAACAGCTCCCAAAGTGCCCTAAATGTTTTTCCACTCTTCTACTTGTGCTAATCTTCATTCTATTGTAGAAGAGTGATCCTTGTGTAAAAGAGGTTACCTCTACCTAGCTTTGTGCAAAGGAGAGATCTAGTGGATAGATTGAGGAGTGATTCACCTTGGACGAATCGAACCGTGGATTAATGGCGTAGCCGTGAACCATGTTACATATTGTGTTAGCATTGTTTATCTTTACTTTTGTTGTTTTGTTTGCTTGTTTATTAGTATTCCGCTTGCGCTAACGATTTTGTAGACGAGCAAATTACGTCATCGTACGAAGAGGGCTATTCACCCCTTTCTAGCCGGCCAACACCATCTACACTTCATTGATCCTACAAGTGGTATCAGAGCCAAGGAAAGCTTGTCGAGGACTAACTGCCACAACAAGCACATTCAAGAATGACCGGCTCCAACATTCACCCACCAAAATTTGAAGGCGAATTCTCTTGGTGGAAAAAGAGAATGGAGGTATTTTTCGAAACCGATTTCGAAATTCTTTTAATTATGGAAAACGGTTTCGAATTGCCTAGGGATGAAGAAGGGGAGCCATTGGAGAAATCAAGGTGGAGCAAGAGGCAAAGGAAAGAATACTTGGCAAATTCAAAGGCCAAGCACCACCCCTACAATGTACTCCCCCAACAAGAAGTGAATAGGATAGGGGAATGCTCTAGTGCCAAGGAGATGTGGGAGAAGCTAGTAGAGCTTCATGAAGGTACCTCGGAGGCCAAGCTTGCAAGAAGAGACCTCCTCCGCTCCCAACTATCAAACATCAAATTAGAAAAGGGAGAAAAGGTAACCTCACTACACTCTAGATTTAAAGAGATAATAACCGGTTTATCTAGTGTAGGGGAGAAGCTTTCAAATAGGGACATGCTCATGAAGGCTATAGATGTCTTTCCCCGGTCATCAAGATGGAGCTCTATGGTGGATTCTTTTTACATCTCCAAGAACCTAGAAGTTAGCACCTTGGAGGAATTTTTCTCAACCATGGAGCTCCACGAAACAAGACTTGAAGGAATAATAGAAGAGCCAAGAATTCAACTTTCAAGAGGAGTGTCACTTTTGGCCAACAAGGGGAAGAAGAAGATGGAGACTCCTTCCTCCTCCGATGAAGCATACTCCTCCTCCTCTATGGATAGCACGGAAGAAGCCTATATGGTAAGGAGGGTAAGGCGTGCATTAAAAGGTTTTAAATTTAATAAATCTAATGATAGGAGGAGAAGACCAAGGGGGAAGGTTATTTGCTACAATTGCCAAGGGGAGGGACACATAAGGGACAATTGTCCCCTCTTGAATAAGAGCAAAGAGGAGAAGAGAAAGAAGGAAGAAAAGAAGAAGAAGGGAAGCAAGAAGAAAAAGGAAGAAGAAAAGAAGGCCAAGGAAAAGGGGAAGGCAAAGGCATTAAAAGCAAGGACTTGGGATGATCCTTCTTCCTCCTCCTCATCATCATCCGAGGAAGAAAATGTCTTTGTCACGAATTTGACACTAATGACATTTGATGACTTAGACTCTTCCTCCACCGAAAATGAAGAATCAAGCACAAGTGAGGAAAGCTCGAGTGAAGGGGGAGCTTCTTCACCATCCTCATCCGAAGAAGAAGAAGACATGGAAGCTATGGTAATGAACCTCTCACCAAGTAAAATAGTTTCCATGATTTCTAGCCTCACTAAGGATTTATTTAGAGCTAAAAAGAAAAATAAATGCATGCTAGATCAAATTAAGGACTTAGAAGAAAAATTAGAAAAAACATGTTTAAATATAAATGATAATATTTCTTCTAGCCTAAATGATGCATGCTCACATGATCTTTATATGCCATTTGATGTTAATGATGCATGCATAGAGGAAAATAGAGCTCTAAGGGAAAAGGTAGATCATTTGACCAAGACCCTAGAAAAGTTTACAATTGGCTCAAATACATTGAACATGATAATTGGGAGCCAAAGAGTAAGCTTCAACAATAAAGGCCTAGGATATAAAGAAAATAAAAATGAAAAGGCCTATAAATGTTTAATTGCTAGGGGTCAAGACAAAAAGAAAGTAATAGCTAGAAAATGGATCCCTAAGGAATTTTTAGTGAACCCCATAGGCAAGAATTTGTATTGGGTTCCAAAAACCATCCTTAAGGGTTAGGAAAATCCTAGGATAGTCAACTATAAGGATTTCACCTATATCATATTTTTGGTTGACTTAGGATGGCGGGACAATATTTTTGAAATAGTGTTAGGTGATGATAATGCACCTATAAATAGATAAATCATGCTTTAGGTGATATTTGCTTTATTATCATGATGTAATACCTAATGCATGATTATAAATTGATGAATACATGTGTTTCATGATCATAATGAGAAATTTATCCATATATGTCTTTATGATCATGTGGGATGTTAGGATGATACTTAACTTTGAATAGAATTGCATTAAATTAATGGTTAAGTACACATAAATACCTTTAGGATACATCTCACACTCACCATAGGCTACCTTGATTGAAAACATAGCATGGGTGAGATGGTAGGATGATACTCATGGTCCACTAATGGCTATGACATTTAGATGGTCATTTAAGATATCAAAATAGCAATAATAGACTAATCATGGGGAAGACTTATGTTTAACTCATAGACATATTGTCCAAAGATCATGGTTGAATATTTCATATGTTTTCAAAACAATTCTTACTTTAAAATCTGTGTGTTCGTGTTTTGAAATAATTTAAAGCTAAACTAAGTGTTAAACTTGATACTAACTTGATCAAAAACCTAGTTGTTTTTAAAGCTTTTGGATTTTTGGCAAATACTTGAAAATATAAAATTTTTTCATGGACAACTATTTTTCATTGATAAATATACTTACAAGAAATATGTTCTCCAAATTTCATGATTTTTCGAATTTTATAGATTTTCTAATGCATTTCTGAAATCCACCCTAAAAGCCTGAAAAACCCGAAATGCATGTGCCAGTCGACTGGTAGTCTAAACCAGTCGACTGGTAGCCTGATAACATGCCCAGTAATTTCTTTTATCCAATTTTAAGGCATGTTTTGGCTTGTGTTTTTCTCTAAACTTGATGTCATGCTTGTATAAACTTTGTTTAATATTTTTGATGGTGTCAAAGGGGGAGAAATGCATATGTTTAAGTAAGGGGGAATTGTATTTAGGGGGAGTTTCATGTATTAAGGGGGAGAGTTGCTTTACATGCTTTCTTTCCTTAATATTTTATCAAATGTTTTATCTAACTTAAACGGATTGCCACATATCAAAAAGGGGGAGATTGTTAGTGCAATCAACCCTTGATATGGTTTTGATGTGTGTGTCTGAAGGGTTTAAGGGACTTAGTATGGAGCCTTGGCGAGTTCCTCTCGTGACTTCGATCCTTGAGTCGGTGAAGGATGGCTGCAGGCCGTGTGCTTGGAGCGTCCGAGGATCGTCGGACGAGGAGCTTGGAGTGGCCGGAGGAAGTAGACTTGAGCGAGGGCGAAGGATGGCGGCGCTAGCGCTTACAGCTCATCCGAGGGGCGTGGCCGACGAAGATAACTTCAGCGAGGGACTCGAGGATGAGAGTGGCGAATGTAACCCGGGAAGGGGTAGTGCTCTTAGTGAAACTCGCCATTAGGTAAGTGTCGAGATGGATTTCGACATGATCGCCGCTATAATGGTAGTCGACTACTCTAAATCATTGTGACTCGACTAGTGTTCAAGTCCGGTTCAGTGCAATGATCGCCGTGGAACGATCATTGCGAGACCGATCGGTGATGCATCATCCGATCGGTCGCATAATGTTTGATCGCGAGAATGGAGTCGAGCTCGCGAGCACTCGACTGATCGAGCATTAATTGACTGATGACAATATCAGTCGACTGATGATGGTGCCGTTGGATGGAATCCAACGTAGAAAGCAATCGTTATTGGGCAACGGCTACGGGACCAGTCGACTGATAGGGACATCAATCGACTGCTCCTGTGTCAACGGGAAAAAACCCTCTTCCTCTATAAAGAGGAAGGGTGTGGGGCTTTAGGGGTCTAATGCTTCTCTTCAAAATAGCTCCCAAAGTGGCCTAAACGTTTTTCCACTCTTCTACTTGTGCTAATCTTCATTCTATTGTAGAAGAGTGATCTTTGTGTAAAAGAGGTTACCTCCACCTAGCTTTGTGCAAAGGAGAGATCTAGTGGATAGATTGATGAGTGATTCACCTTGGACGGATCAGACCGTGGATTAACATCGTAGCCATGCACCACGTTACATATTCTGTTAGCATTGTTTATCTTTACTTTTGTTGTTTTGTTTGCTTGTTTATTTGTATTCCTCTTATGCTAACGATTTTGTTGACGAGCAAATTACGTCATCGTACGAAGAGGGCTATTCACCCCCCTCTAGCCGGCCAACACCATCTACACTTCATCGATCCTACAAAAAGCGTGGCGTATGCTTGAGTCTGACTCAGGGCATTAAAAGTCAATGCCCAAGGGGGAATAAGGGACAAGAAGGAGTGACACATGTAGGGGGAGCCACTAAGGCAAACCCTAAGGTATATCATTTTAATAATGCACCTTCTAAATTTAAAAGTCAAAAGCATGTTAGGAATTTTAATTCTCTTGCAATTCATCATGAAAAGCATGCTAGAGATAAATATTTGTGTTTAGGTGCTAAAAGTGTCCACTTAGGAAATAAGGAAAAATTTGAGACTAATGTCCCTAAAAACATTTTACTTAGGGAATCTATCAAGAAAATAGGAGAACACCTAGGTCTTAATCCTAAATGGACTAGGCATATGCCTAGAGGAAATGGTAATGCCCAAGGACCAAATGAGAAATCAAAAATTAGAAAATTAGAGTTGGAAAATCAAGCCTTGAGGTCAAGGCTTGAAAAACTTGAAAAGACCCTTAGGAACATACAAAATCAATTTAAAGGGTCAAATGATCAAAAGTCTAGGTCCAAAAGTCAAAGTCAACACCTAGGACCTAAGAGTCAAAAGTCAACCAAGGGCAAGCAAGGTTTGGGTCACAAACCTAAGCCAAAGTGGCTTTTCATAATGTTCCATTTGATTATGGAACACAATCTAGGTCTAGGAAGACCAAGGTCAATAGGGAAGTTATCCCTAGAGTTGACCAAGGTTTGTGCCTAGTGGCTAGGGTTTCAAGGAAACCTAGGGTGGCCACTAAGAAGGTTACTAGGGAGGCAATCCCTAAGGTTAACCATGGTAAGACCGATGACCACACAAGGCAAGCTTAAGAGGGTCATTAGGAGGGTATCTAGGGAGGTTATCCCTAAGGAATACCTAATTAACCCTAGGAGCTCAAATAGGTTTTGGGTTCCTAAGAGCGTGATTGATTAACGCTAGATGGGTTAGGGTGTGTCAACCTTAAATGGATGGGTAGTTAACCTAATCATGGTAAAGGTGATATTTTAGGTCATTTTCAAGGTTATAGATACCTTGGAAATAGGTTTGATCTTATATCCTAAAAGATTTTATGATGTGCCAATATATTTTGAAGTTTATGAAAAATCGTCACAATTTAGGATTAGAAGTCGTAAGTGTAGTCGTTTTGGGTTTTGACACACTTGGGAGATTAGTGATAATATGGAAATATATATTTTATTTTATCAAATGGCAATTAACATTAAAATTTAGGTATTATTATACCTATATATTTTATTCGCTATGTTTTGTTTGTTATATAACATGCATGACATCATGTTTATTTTTATCATTTATATGTCATGATCATGTTTAGGATTAAGGTTAAAGGTCATGTATTTTTAGATTTCATTTTATGCCACGACATCACGACATGAGCATACGCTTATTTATATCATCATTAATGCCATAATCATTCATGATTCGATTAAAATCGAGTTAAGGACTTCGCGTACGACCGGGAGTCCCATTTATAAGGGAATCAAGTAGTCAGCTTAGATAAATGCATAAACCCTAGATTAGGAGAACAAAATCCACATCTCACATCAGATTGACATTTATGTGTATTTATACACCCTAGATACATGTGAGATGCTAGGATACGAGCCGAGTTCAAGGTGCATAGTTTTTGATCTAGACGGACTATAACTCATCTAATTTAATTAATGGATCTGGGAAAGCTCGCAGGTACAAGTCACGTACATAGAGCCCAAGGATACGATCCAAAATAAGGTTTCAAATCGCTTTAAAATCAATTTAGAAAACCTCGTGAAGCTATCTTTCGATAAAGAATCACCATCGATGAAGTTGATACAAAGTGAGCTAAAACATTGAAGTTTTTCTTCACTTTTGAATTTTGTATCAATTTCGATATTTTATGGGTAAAATATTTTTCAAATATTTTTCACCCATTGTATTGACTATAAGTAATATACGTATGAATTTTCACGAATTTTCAAAATACGTAGAATTACTTATGACTTTTCAAAATTCGATTATGATAGCTAAAATTCGAGAATTTCAGTTATCAATCAACTACCGCTAACGACAATGATCGATGTAGGGGCGCTCACTAATAATCGTAGTAGTCGATCGCTAAGTCGATTTCGAAAACAAGGTTGTTTAGCCCATTTTCAGCTATGGTAAAGTTCCCTAACCACTCATAACTCTAGGATATGCTTTGGGAAACATTATAAAGGGTGAAAATTCATTGGATATAGATTAGGAGAGGTGTTAGGTCGATGTATCAAATTTAAGGTGTCGAAAGTTCAAGCTCAACTTCAACCTTATTTTTGACGGTTTAGAGTTCCTATTGGCTTAGGGACTTCCCAAGGACATTGCAACGGTCAAGGGAAAGCAAGCCTTTAGGGGGAGGTATCCATCACGTGGATGATGAATGTGTTTTTTCTCAAGGAGAAGTTATGGGAGAATGTCATCAATCGGGAAAATTGATGGGATTTTTGAGAGACCCAATTGAAATTGGAGAGAGTATAGGATCGCTCTCTCGAGTGATACGAGACTTATCACTGTAAAGACGGTAGGCATCCTAAGTATCATTTGGACCAAGAGGAAAGATTGTAAGATCTCATCGGGACACGACATCGAATTCGAGAGAACCTTTTCGATATACGCCAAAAAGGAGAGAAGGTTAAATTACCAATTGGAAAATCGGTAAGGAATTTGAGTTAAAATAAACTCAGGTTTGTTTTGTCAAACATCAAAAGGGGAGATTGTGGTGCAATCGACTCCAGTCACGACACCGGACTCGAGTTTTACTCGAGTGATATTTCGATGTTCGACATAGTATGCTCGACATCACGCTTGTTAATATTTCGGGGGAGATTGTTTATACAATCGACCGATTCGAGTTGACTCGAGGAGACTTTGATGGTCGACTAGGGTTGACCTACGTGATTATGGGAAAGTCCAAGCAGGGGTCTTGGCAAGGTAAAGTCCAAGTCATGGGTACTTGGCATGGAAAGTCCAAGTGGGACACTTGGCATTTGGGAAAGTCCAAGTCTTGAGTACTTGGCACAAGGGAAGTCCAAGCATGGGTCTCGTACGGAAAGTTCAATACGTGTGTTGGCAAGGAAAAGTCCAAGCTCGAGTCTCGCATTCGAGAAGTCCAAGGGTTTGATATTGGCAACAGAAAGTCCAAGGGTGGAGTCTCGCAAGATAAGTCCAATGGTCAAGGCCAGAAAGTCCAAGCGAGTCTTGGCGATAAGTCCATCGCCTTGGCGGTGTAGGCACCGTTAGCAGAGCATACATAGCCGATGGAAGCACCAAGGCTAGGCGATGATGGATTAACAAGTCATGGATGACTTGGAGGGATCCGAGAGGCGACGAGGTCGATAGAGGTGGCTGTAAGGCTTAGTTCAGGCTAAGGGTGGGTCTAGCAAGTATGGAGACACCATACTGGGTTAAAACCTCATCTTGAGGTTGGTAGTCGATCGACATTACGGGCCGATTCTGACCGCCGTGAGTCGACTCAGAGCTCGACCGCCATTTAGGGTCGAATGTTTAGCAGCCAACCGCCATCGAGTAGCTGATCACGCGCGATCGATACCGAGTCGCGAGCACGTAACGCTCCATACCGACCGGGCATTCGATCGCTAATGTTGGTGAGAGTCCCGTTGAAACTTTTCCAGCGTGGATCGAGCCGTTGTCTCACAGCCACGGTCGCAATCGATCGGGCCTTATTGTAGTCGATCGCCAGCGTAAATCCAACCCGACGCAGGATATAAAGGCAAATGGACGGAGGGTTTTAGCAGCTGCTTGCGATTGAAGGGGAATAGTTGGTGCTTTTCCAGTCCTTCAAGGCTAGTCCAAGGCAACCAAAATCAAGCAATCCAAAGAGCATTTGTAAAGTTTTCTTTGCATAGATTGTTGTATTCTTGTTGTATTTGCTTGTCTTTCTTTGTATTACTTAGTGTAATCTTTGTACGAGGTTTCTCCACCTCCGACGTGTTGTCGAGAAGGAGTTTATTGTGCTTAGTGGTGTTTGTGACATCGCTAGGGTTCGTACGAACCCAATCCGTGGAGTAGGAACCATTCGGTTTCGAACCAAGTTACATCTCGTGTCATTGTGTTTGTGATTGTGTTTCGTGTTATTGCTTTCATTATTATTATTCCGCTGCGCTAACATGATTTATAGATGCGATCACGATCAAATTCCATCATCGGTACTAGCACGCGCTATTCACCCCCCCTCTAGCGTCCAATCGATCCCCTACAAGTTGCAGTTGTTGAAAAGGAGATCTTTATATGGGTTTTCTTTTCGAATATGACAACTATTGTTAATCTGGTTACATCTTCTTCCAAAAGCAATACCGAGTTACAATCTGCTCAAGTTAATGAAATTGCACGTTCTGTTATTGCCGGTGAACGTGAGACTAGACGAGGAGCTAATCAGATTGGTATTTTGCATCGAGCAGGAACTACTCGTTGGAGCTCTCATTTTGATTCTATTTGTGGCTTAATAGATATGTATGATGTAACTATTAATGTGCTTGAAAGCATTATCATTGAAGGGTCCTCTATTTCGATGCGTGGGGAAGCTGGTGGTTCTTTAATAGTGATGAAGTCTTTTGATTTCATATTTATTTTGCATTTGATGCATAAAATTATGGGGATTATAGATTTACTATGTCATGCATTGCAACAAAAATCTCTTAATATCATAAATGAAATGGATTTAGTCTCTACAACTAAAACACTTCTCCTGACATTGAGAAATAATGGTTTTGATATTCTTCTTTCACATGTCAAATCATTTTGCACAAGATTGGATGTTGATATACCGGAGATGAGTGCTCGTTATAAGCATTCTAATCGTTTATGCCAGCAAAAGGATACTATCATAGTTGAGCATCACTTTCATTATGATATATTTAATGTTGCAATAGATTTTCAGTTGGAAGAGCTAAACTTTAGATTCAGTAATGAGACAATAGAACTTCTTGTGCTTAGTTCTGCTTTGGATCCAAAAGATAATTTTAAATGGTTCAACATTGACAAGATTTTTACTCTCACTGAAATGTATTATCCTGAGGACTTTACTGAATAGAAAATGTATCATTTGAGGTGTCAGCTACAACATTATGAGCTTGATGTAGTTTGTCATGAAAATTTTCAAAAAATGTCCACTATCTCAGAATTGTGCCGAGGATTATTTGAAAAAAAAATCACAATATTATAATTTGATTGATAAGTTAATTCGTCTAGTTTTAACTTTGCCTATTTCTACGGCAACTACAGAGCGTGCATTTTCGGCTATGAAGCATGTTAAAACAACTCTTCGTAATAGAATGGGAGAGGATTTTCTGACAGATTCTATGATTATCTACATTGAGAGAGAATTTGCTTTAAGTATTGATTCAGATTCTTTAATTGATGAGTATTATACTTTGAAGAATCATAAATTACAACTTCAATAGTATGTGTATGTATATATGGATCATCTTTATACTATCTTGATTCTTTTCTAATAATTTTTAACTGCATGTTTTGTAGGCAATGCACCTCTTTGTTGGTGTGCTAATGTGGACTCCCTACAATCGACCTCACGATCATCTTCCTGCAAGGTTTTCAGCATGTTATGCCCTTCTCGTCTTGGTACATTGCTTTCCATCCTTGGTTCATGTTCTTACTGGATTTGCATATTTGTAGAAAAGCATATGTTAAATTCTTTATTGAGAATAAAGTGTGCGCTCAGGTTGTTGATGCTAATTGATGGCCACCCTAAACCAATCTAAAAACTACAAGTATCCAAGTTCAACTAAAATACAAACTATCTGTATAATTATACTAATAATTTGTTTGCAAAATTATACCAGTAACTCTATGCCTTGTTCATCAACATGTAGACCTATTTGAGATATGATTTTTGTGTAGTTTTGTTGCTCTGCTTTGAGTTGATGTATGATACTTACATATAAACAAAAATATCAAATACCTTCTAAATTTTTCATTAGTTTCAAAACACCTTCTAATGTTGTCATTTTGTTGTTAGAATTTCTCTACTATTGAAATGTCCATTTTTTTCGACATCCAGGAAGCATTACCTTATCAAGTTAGGATGACTTTTTATTTTCTGATTTGCAGTGCATTCCTCTGTTCTTATGTCTATTTTTTGTTCTTATGCGTATTTTTTAAATGGTTTGTTTGCATTGGTTTGTCACAGCACATATAGTCTCATTGGTTATTTTTCTTGCATTTGCTTGAGTTAGTGCCTCCCATGATGTAAATTAGTGTCATTCAAATATGTGTAAATCATTTTCTTGAGTTATAGGTGAATTCTGTGGGCAAAAAGCCACTCTCCTCCATTCTTTTCAAAAGTTCATAGCTCTCCTCCAATATGTCCGCACTACATAGCTCATGTATGAGATTATTATACATTAAAAGTGTTCCTTTGCACCCAATTCCTATAATATTGTTTAAAAGAATCAAGGCAGTATCTAAATTTTTGGCTTCGCATGAACCACAAACCATGATGTTGTAGGAATCAGCATTTGGGCAAATAGGTTGGTTTATTCTAAACAACCGATCGCTAACAGTTTCAGTTGAGAAGTTGACTTCATCATTGATGTCCAACTCTAGGACAGGCAGTCCTTTAGATATCAGCATCATACAGAGTAGTTTTCGTGCTCTATTTATCTCACCATGCTTAATGAGCTCATCAAGAACAGTGTTATAGAGAAAGACCAGATTACCCAAGTTTAAATCTTCACCTTCTTCCAATAACTGGCACGCATAGGAAAACTCTTTTTCTCTAAGCAAACCTGAGACCATCAATTTGAGTAATTGAACATTTGGGGAGATTCCATTCTCCTTCATCTCCCCATACACATTTCGAGCCATTCCAAGATTCCTCTCCCTATGAAGCCCCTCAATCAAAGCACTATAGAGTGCAAGATCCCCATTATAACTTGCATGTTTCATCTTATCAAACATCTCAAGTGACTTATTTGCACTCACTTGCTTTGAAATTCCATGTATCAATACCCTAAAGGTTTTCTCATTCAGTGCCATCTCCATGCGTTCCATGTGCTCGACCATTTTAGAGACTTGATCGACCATTCCCCACTTGCAAATAATTAGTAGACGAGTTTGGTGCTACAGAAACATTATCCAAATTTGGTTCTAGATTTTTCCTTTTGGTTCAAGTGGTTATACTTCTTGATTTCACACACTCATGGAATGACTCCTGGGTTGAAAAAGATGAGCAGAGATGGCAAGTTGTAGCATCTACTACTCCCAAACTTTCAGAATTAAAAATCCAACATTGTGTTGATTTCTCAACGTTCTAAATTGACTCTCCAGGTACATGGCTCTACTGTCTATAACAGTAGTGTGCTACCTTGTAGCTTTTGCGCTCTCAGGATTGCTTTTCTTCTAGTTCAACCCCTCTAGTCATGATTGTGGCCTCAATATTTTCTTTATTGTTATGACAATGATATTTGGTTTTGTCTTCGCCATTGTTGCTCTTCATTCGTAGGTACGTTGTATCGAAAACAACCTAATTAGTTTAAATCCAGGGAACCATAGGTTTTAGGAATCTTTTCATTCTTTCATCTATATTTCAGAATTCCATGATATTATTTTTGATCTGAACTCAACTCCACATCCTTAGGTGAATGGAAGCCTGTTGCCTGCGGTTGTAATCTCGATTTATTGTGCATATGTATGCTTCACAGGCTTCTCAAGTGCATCGAGGAATTATGAATGCAATGGTCTCAATAATCATATCAAACAAGTTTTGACCGATACACTTGTACTAGGAATGTTTACCACAATTCTCTCTGTTGTCTACTATGCGGTTAGGGTTGGATCATCTACTACATGTTTCCCGCTTTAATTATGCAGTGTTTGGTGTTGAATATTGGCAATTTTGTTCATGTTTATTCTTTGTCAGCAACTAACATTTAGCTTAAAAATGATGGATTGATTTGAAGTGTTCGGTCCCTCAGTCTATGGAAATGATTGGATCGATTGCTTTTGAGGCGTTATATTTTGATTTATGTTGTAGGTGATCAAATTCTCAAATGATTATTATTTTTATTGTCATGGTTTTAGTTACTTCAAAGAAGCTGACAAAAATGCAATTATAGTTTGTCTTTCGGGTTCAATTTTATTGGAGAATAATGTTCCAAAAACTGATCAATCAAATTGTGTTGGACTTGTGTATTATATATATTATATGAAATAGATGGAAATGTTATATTATTATTAGCTCGGGTAGATTTAAATTTCTGGCTCCGCCATTGTTGAGATAGGAGACACTAGAAGAAATCAAGGAGAGCAAGGATTGACATCCAAAGATGGAGGTCATAACATGTTCCCAGACTCGGGTGCCCCTGCTCAAGTGTCGAGAATATTCTGCATATTCCATCAAGTATATGGTTACTACACCTAGACATGCAGTAGTCTTGCTGAGGAAATTAGCTGGGAAGTACAACACCACTAGCAAATTAGGTTTCCTAGGAGATAGGAAGATGAGCCCTCGATCAAGCGACCAAGCTTTGCTGAGCTGAGGGATCAAGTGAAGCACCCCAAAGTAGGATATTCAACTTGTCAATCTCAGGAGCAACATCGAGGGAGTCAAGGAAATTCAAAGGACTCTAAACAATAACCTCTCTCACCAAGGGACTATAAACATTATTTCAGAGGAAGTTACAGACAGAGACTTCAATAGGACAAAGAAGACTTATAGTTGTCAACCAGAATGCTTTATAGTTGACACTAAGTGTGGTTTAATGGAAGATCCCCTTATTAGTTTTGGGACATCAGATCTGGAAGGTCTGATCATCCCCCATAATGATGCATTGGTGGTGTGAGCCATCGTAGATAACTATGATGTGGCTAGGGTATTCGTTGACTCAGAAAGTTCTATCAACATTCTCTTCGAGGAAGCTTTTGACTAGATGCAAGTAGACCCATCCGAGCTTTGAAACATGTCCACCTTTCTATTTGGTTTTGTAGGGCATAAACTCAAACCTCTTGGGAAAATCAACCTCCCACTATCCTTGGGGGATGAGCCCCTGAGGAGGACTTGTACCATGGTCTTCATAGTAGTAAAGATTGCTTCTACTATAACATCATCTTGGGGAGGTCAAAAAGATCATTCAAGGCGATGGCCTTAACATACCATCAAAAGGTTAAGTTCTTAGTAGGAGGACGAATATGAGAAGTCCAAGGAGATCAAATCTTTGTAAGAAATTGTTGTGGTGATAGTTCATGCTAATTTAAAAAGAGTTAGAGTAGGAGATAGCGCATGAGAGTACCGATGACGAGGAAGTGTAGATGTCCAAGTTTTACAAGAAGTGCCCTCATCTAACTATTCGTGACTTGTTTAGCTTGGAACAAAAGAGTCTTTGCTTAGTCAACACAAGAGATCGAAGGGGTATCTCTAGATGTTGGTGCAATCAACCCAAGTTATGATTGACCAGACTCGAGTGAGACTCGAGTAGAATTTAATATTTGACAACAGATTTGTCAATTGTTTGATAATATGGTTTGACCATATGTTGATCATATGACTAGTGAATGATTGGAATATTCGATGTCATATGGGAGAGATTGTGAGGAGGAGATTGTTAGAGAAATCAAGCTTAGGTCAAAGTTGACCAAGCTCGAGTGAGACTCGAGAGGAAGTCCAAGATTAGATTCTTAGTAATGGAGAAGTCCAAGTATGAATACTTGGCAAGGAAAGTCCAAGATTGGATTCTTAGCAATGGAGAAGTGCAAGTATGAATACTGGCAAGGAAAAGTCCAAGGGTGGAGTCTTAGCAAGGAAAAGTCCAAGAATGGAGTCTTGGCAAGGGAAAGTCCAAATATGAATATTTGGCAAAGGAGAAGTCCAAGGGTGTAGTCTTGGTCATGTAAGTCCAAAGGTGTAGTCTTCGCCATGTAAGTCCAAGGGTGTAGTCTTGGCAATGAAAGTCCCGGAGACGCAGCCTCTTGGCAAAGGTAGAGCTAATAGCATGACATAGCCGACGGAAGCACTTGAAGTCTAGGGCCAAGGATGAGGAGTTGTGGACTCGCACCAAAGGCTTGAGGCTGATGGAAGTGACTTGAAGGCTTATGTCTAAGCTAAGGGTACCTGATAGCATGACAAAGCTGATGGAAACATTTAAAGCTAGCGTGAAGGGTGAAGGAGTCATGGAGGACTCGGATGGACCTTGAGAGCGTAAGACTGATGGAAGTGACTAGAAGGCTTAGGTCTAGGCTAAGAGTGAGTGTCAAGTATGAGGGGATCATACTTGGGTTAAATATTAGTTTTGAGGTTTACTAGTCGACTAGTGGTATTGGCTAGTCGATTGGTTGAGTACATGACACTTAGAAGCTCAGTTTAACTCGATCAATCAATTGGTAGCATGACTACCAATGTTGAAGAGTCGATCGCGCTCGGATCATGATTGATCATACTCGAGTTGGACTCGAATATGATTTTGATGTTTGATAATGGGTTGACAATAGGTTTAACCATATGTTGACCATATGACTAGTGGATGATTGGGATATCCAAAGGCATATGGGGGAGATTATTTGAGGGAGATTGTTGAAGCAATCAAACCTCAGGTCAAGGTTGATCAGACTCGAGTGAGACTCGAGGGGAAGTCAAAGTTTGAATACTTGGCATGGAAAGTCCAAGAATGGTCTTGGCATGGAAAGTCTAACCATGGTCTTGGCATGGAAGTCTAAGTTTGGATACTTGGCATGTAAAGTCCAAGAATGGTCTTGGCATGGAAAGTCCAAGCATAGTCTTGGCATGAAAGTCCAAGAATAGTCTTGGCATAGAACGTCCAAGTTTGAAAGCTTGGCCACATAAGTCTAAGTGTGTAGTCTTGGTGGTGAAATTCCAAGCATTGAGGCTTGGTAATCGAAAAGTCTAAGGGTATAGTCTGTTAGGGCAATCAACCCAAGTATGATCATGGTTTTGATGTGTGTGACAAAGAGTTTAAGTTAGGTTATTATGCGTTTTGATGTGTGTGTTCAAGTTGTGCAGGACTTGGTGAATCACACATGAGTTGCTTGATGAAGCATTGGTAAGTTCATCGTCTCATAGCTCGGGTCCTTGAGTCGGTGAAGGATGGCACGGGGAGAAGCCGTGAGCTTGGTGCATCCGAGGGACCATCGGACAAGGAGCAAATAGAGTGAAGCCAAAGAAAGCAGACTTCAGGGCAAGATGCGAAGGATGACATGGGAGAAGCTATGAGCTTAGTGCATCCAAGGGACGTAGGCTGGAGGAAGAGAGCTTCGGTGAGGGACTCTATGGGAGATGAGAGTTGAGCGATTGTAACCCGGGACGAGGTAGCTCAAGTTATGTGAACTTGGTCAAATGACTAAGATCAAGTGTCGGATGCTCAAACATTGTGTTTGAGGTTTTACCCGACGGTCGGATGCTCAAACAACTTGTTGTTTGAGGTTTTACTCAACAACAGTCAACTAATATAGATGTTGGTCGACTGGTCTGAGTCGACTATTAATTGACCAGTGTCAACTAGGGTTTGTGGTCCAATAGTCGACTGCTAAGGTTTGACAGTCGACTAGTCCACCATCGATCATTGTCGAGTATAGCGATCTTATAAGTGGACACGAGTACAAAAATGATTTAGTCGTGATTGCTGGAAGCGGTCGGTGATGGGCATGGATGGCGATCTGAGTGTCGTTGGGCTATGACGACCACGAATCAGTTGTGGTCAGAAGTCGTTGAAACGACAACAGTCAACTGATGACATGCAACAGTCGACTGATGCATGCCCAACTGGAAGAATGAACTTCTCTCTATAAAAGGAGGTCATGAGAGCCTTGGGGCAGCTAATGCTTACACTCCTATTCATACTCTAAGTGCTCCCACGTCTTCCAAGTGTTTATACTCCCTTCTTCTCTATTTCTACTCTAATTATCTTGTGAGAAGAGGAGTTGGTGTAAAGAGGTTTTTCTCCACCTTGTTTGAGCTAAAGGAGAAGTTTTAGTGGATTGGTTATGGGAGTGATCCGCCTAACGGATTGTCGTGGATTAGCGGCAAGGGCCTTGAACCACATTACATCAACTTGTTTGTATTGCTTCTCTTTACTTTGTTTGTCTTAATTGTCTTTAGTATTATTGTTAGTATTCTACTGCGTTAATGAGATTGTAGACGATTAAGAACGCGCAATTTCCATCGAGCACGATCAAGGGCTATTCAACCCCCTTTCTAGCTGGGCCACGATCCCCCAACAAGTGGTATCAGAGCGAGGATCTTGTCAACGGACTTATCGCCGCAACAAGCACAACAACAATGGCCGGCATGAACATCCACCCACCGAAGTTTGAAGGCGACTTCTCATGATGGAAAAAGCAGATGGAGGTATTCTTCGAAACTGACTTTAATATAATGCTAATCATGGAAAGTGGTTTCGAGATCCCTAGGGATGAAGAAGGGAAGCAAATAGAAAAGTCAAGATGAACCAAGAACCAAAAGGAGGAGCACCTAGCAAATTCGAAAGCAAAACATCATCTATTCAACATGCTACCTCAACAAGAAATTAACCGAACTGGAGAATGCTCAAGTGCCAAGGAGATGTGGGAGAAGTTGATAGAGCTTCATGAGGGCACATTCGAGACAAAATTAGCAAGAGGGGACCTTCTCCGATCTCAACTCAATAACATTAAATTGGATAAAGGAGAAAAGGTATTATCTTTGCATTCTAGATTTAAGGAGATTATTAATGGTTTATCAAGTGTAGGGGAGAAGCTCTCAAACCGAGATATGATAATGAAAGCAATCGACGCATTCCCCCGATCATCAAAATGGAGTTCCATGGTAGATTCCTTCTACATCTCAAGAAATCTAGAGGTAAGTACTCTAGAAGAATTCTTTTCTACCATGGAACTTCATGAAACTCGCCTTGAAGGTATAGTAGAAGAACTAAGTACTCAATCAAGGAGAGTGGTGCTAGTAGCAAACAAGGGAAAGAAGAAGAAGACCACACCCTCCTCATCCGATGACGAATCACAATCATCAATGGATAGCAATGAGGAGGCGTATATGGTAAGATGTGCTCTTAAAAGTTGTAAATTTAACAAGTCTAATGATAGGAGGAGAAGGAAGATCATTTGCTACAATTGCCAAGGAGAGGGAGACATGAGGGATGAGTGTCCCCTATTGAATAAGAGCAAGGAAGAAAAGAAGAAGCATGATAAGAAGAAAGAAAGCAAGAAGAAAAAAGAGAATAAGTCAAAGGAGAAGGAAGGGAAGTCAAAAACTTGGAACTTAAAAGCCACATGGGATGATTCATCTTCATCGGAGGAAGAAGAAATCGTCTCACACTTTGCACTAATGGAAATAAATGATGTGACCTCCACCTCATCCGAACAAGAAAAAGCACAAGTGAGGAGGAGAGCTCAAGTGTAGGGGGAGCACAAACTTCAGAATTGGAAGAAGAAGATTGGATAAGTGAGGTAAAAAATCTACTACTCAAAATGTTGTTTCCATGATTTCAAATTTAACTAGGGATTTGCTTAGGACCAAAAATAAAAATAAATGCATGTAAAATGAAATTAGAAATCTAGAAGAAAAACTTGAAAATGCATGTTCACATGATGATGTTGTTTCTTCCAGTTTAAATGATGCATGCTTAGAGGAAAATAAAGTTTTAAGGGAAAAGGTAGAATACCTTACTAAGACCTTGAAAAATTTACTATAGGCTCAAATACTTTGAACATGATCATTGGGAGCTAAAGGACAAGCTTTAACAAAAAGGGCTTAGGATATAAGAGATCTGAAGGGTTTTGCTTATCGAGTCTGTGAGGGGAAATTTCACTTCCCACTTCACCTCGGTAGCTTCCTTCATGGAGATCCCTTCTATGTTCCCGGATTAAAAAATTTAATCCTAGACAAAAGGGATTGCCAAAGAAACAAACCATCGTCGTGCTATTCGTTTAGAGAGGGTACTTGAACAAACTAGTTGTTCAAGCGACCATCCTCTATTCTACGACTAGCTGCGGAATAGACGATGTCCGGATCGTCGGTTTTCGTGTTTATACTCAGGATCCAAGTATTATTTAGCCATTTACAGATTTATAACATGCTTATAATTGAAAAACAAAAACAAGCAAGAAACAAAAGAAGAAAATAGAATAGGTATACCTCTCGATCTTCTAATGTATGACCTTCCTCCTTTTGGACGTCGTGTGGGCGACGATCTAGCAAAAGTCGAAGCTCCTAGATTGCAAATCTTTCTTCCTTGCTCTTCCAAAGCAAGAGGAAGAATAGAAACAAGATTTTTCTCCTCTCTAGAAACAACCAACAAGGAACTAAAACTATCCTTGCCATCGGCCAACTAGGTGAAGGAGAAGATGGTGGAAAACAACCAAGATACCAAGGGAAGCCCTATATCTTGTTTCCACCACCTTAGGAGAAGGAGAAGAGAGCTTTTGGGTGCCGTCTAAGGCTGGAAAAGAGGTTGGAGAGGTGCTGGACGTTGGCCAAAAGAGGAAGAAGAAGAGAAGAATACCTTCCTTATTTGGTGCCACCCTTGCCTCCAAACCTTAATCCTAATCCTATCTCAACTAGGATTCCTCTTCCTTGCCACCCAAAAACCCTAGCTCTCATCAATTGTTCCACGCCAACTCCCTTGACATCCTTTTATAGAGTTAGGGATAAGTCATGAATTAATCTCCTCCATTGATTCTAGGGATTTAATCTCAACCGTCGGATCTAGAGATTTAATCTCAACCGTCAGATCTTAGAGATTTAATCTCTACCTATGGATCTTAGAGTTTTGTTTATATACATTGGATCTAAGCATCATGAGGTGTTAATAGGCTACATTAGGGACCATGAGGAGGAGTTGGGTCTTGGCCACCCATAGATCAAGCCCACATAAAGTCCGATCCACTAATGATGATCCAATCCACTAAAGGTTCATCATTGATCTACCTTACCAACTCCCATATGATAATATGAGCTCCATATATTATTTGTATATTTTCTCCCCGTGTTTAAGATCTCGAATGTCCGTCGATTAATTAATTTACTGACCATTAATTAATCAACATCTAACTCCTTGAGTAGTACCACTCAACCTTTTCATCATGCCAGACCAAGTCCACCTGCAGGGTTTACATGATGAACCTTATGAGCTCCTCAAGGGGACATCATCATCCTAATATATAGGACACGGTTTCCTCCTATAATCAACGGCACACCATATAAATAATATCATCTCCCAACTTACCGAGCCTATCGATTTAATCTATAAATCTCGTCCATTGGTAAATCAAAGAGATGAGTACTAAGTATATGTGCCCGTTATTATATCGGGATTAAGAGCATGCACTAAATAATATCTGAGGTTCGATTCGATTATGTAGTCAGCAATAAATCGAATCACCTCTAAGTCGGTCTTGCTCAATACACACAAAGTGCACTAGTGTGATTCTATAGTCAAAACAAACCAACACCAAATCACACTACAACCATTCCGATGGTTTTGTCCAAAGCCATCTCGGTTGTGAGCCTTTACTTATACTTTACAAAGAGCCGATAACATGATCTCCCGTGTGACACCACACACCATGTTATCTACAATGTAATGTATTAGACAATATGCATAACCATAAAAATATGCAAACAATGATCATGTGATTCTTATTTCAAAATAAAGATGTTCATACAAAAGATACACTTTTCAGTATACATCCCTACAATCTCCCACTTATACTAAAAGACTATGCTGTCCTCAAAGTGTCATACATCTGATCCCCATGCCCTCCACATGCCTATCAAAAGCTCTCGCCGGAAGGGCCTTAGTGAAAGGATCTGCCAGGTTATCTTCCGATGCAATCTTGGCCACAACAACTTCTCCTCTCTTTACGATTTCTCGTATTAGGTGGTACTTACGCTCTATGTGTTTACTAGCCTTATGGGCTCGTGGTTCCTTCGAGTTTGCAACTGCACCACTATTATCACAATAAATTGTGATAGTTCTGGGCAAATCAGGAATCACATCCAAGTCCATCAAGAAGTTCCTGAGCCATACAACTTCTTTGGCCGCCTCAGAGGCCGCCACATACTCAGCTTCCATGGTGGAGTCCGCCACGCATTTCTGCTTGACACTCCTCCATACAATGGCTCCACCTCCCAAAGTAAACACAAAACCTGAGGTAGACTTACTGTTATCCTTATCAGATTGGAAGTCGGAATCCGTGTAATCCACAGGGAGTAATTGGTCTGCCAGATAAACCAGCATATAATCCCTAGTCCTTCTCAGGTACTTCAATATATGCTTTACTGTAGTCTAATGTCCCTGTCCTGGATTACTCTGATATCTGCTGACCATACCCACGACAAAGCAGATATCTGGTCTCGTACAGAGCATCGCATACATGAGGCTTCCTACTGCCGAAGCATAAGGAACTGCCTTCATCTCCTCTATCTCCTCAGATGATCTAGGACACATCTCCTTAGATAAAGGAACTCCATGCCTGAAAGGTAGAAAACTCTTCTTGGAGTTCTGCATGCTAAAACGCTCCATAATCGTGTCTATGTATGAAGCTTGGGATAAACACAACATCCTTTTCTTGCGATCCCTTATAACCTTGATCCCAAGAATGTGTCCCACCTCTCCCAAATCCTTCATATCAAACTGTTTGGATAACCATACTCTTACGTCCGATAACACCTTGATATTGTTGCCAATCAACAAAATATCATCTACGTATAGTACAAGAAATACCACTATGTTTCCGTCACATCTCTTGTATACACAAGACTCATCCGGATTTTGAATAAATCCATAAGACTGATTTACCTCATCAAATCGGATGTTCCAAGACCTTAAAGCTTGCTTCAATCCATAAATGGACCGATTAAGCTTACATATAAGATGCTCTTTGTCCTTAGCAATGAATCCCTCTAGTTGCTTCATATAGATGTTTTCCTCAAGACTTTCATTAAGGAAAGTTGTCTTGACATCCATCTGCCACACTTTATAATCCATATGAGCTGCTATGCATAAGAGAATCCGGATAGACTTAAGCATGACTATCGGCGAAAAGGTCTCCTCATAATCGATACCCTCTTTCTGAGTATATCCCTTCGCAACAAGCCTCGCTTTGAAGGTCTCAACCTTCTCATCTATTTCTCTCTTTCTCTTGTAGATCCACTTGTATCCAATGATTTTTACACCATCGGGCGGTTCTACTAGCTCCCAGACCTGATTTGAATCCATAGATTCAATCTCAGCATTCATTGCACTTTGCCAAGATGCTGCATCTTTATCTTGGATTGCCTCGTCATATGTCCAGGGATCAGGTTCATGTTCATCAGGGACCAAATCAGAAGATTCTTCCAAGAACATGAATCTATCAGGCTGTCTCACAACCCTCCCACTACGACGAGGTATCACCTGTGTATCCTCTATGACACGCGGTGCAGTGACATGTGGTATCTCCTCTTGTACCGGTGGTACTAAAGAAGTGACTTCCCCTTTTAACTCCTCTAGAACAATTTTACTCTTGGGCTTGTGGCTCATCACATAGTCTTCCTCTAGAAATCTGACATTCGTGCTAACGATCACCCTCTGATCTCTAGGACTATAAAACAATCCACCCTTCGTTCCCCTGGGATAGCCAACGAACATGCGTACTTCTATACGAGGTTCCAACTTACCAGCATCTGCCTTCAACACATGTGCTGGACTCCCTCATATCCGAATATGTCTTAGACTAGGCTTTCGCCCAGTCCACAATTCTGTGGGAGTAGAAGGCACTGATTTAGATGGAACCAAGTTCAGAATGTACACCGCCGTATCTAGAGCATATCCCCAGAATGAATCTGTCAAGTCAGAATAACTCATCATCGATCTAACCATCTCCATAAGAGTCCTATTCCTTCGCTCTGCTACACTGTTCTGCTGGGGTGTGCTAGGTGCAGTCAATTGGGATTGAATCCCAGCCTATGATAAGTAGTTCCTAAACTCTCCCAAGAGGTACTCACCACCACGATCAGATCGTAGTGTCTTGATACTTTTACCTTGACATTTCTCCACATAAGCCTTGAATTCTTTGAACTTGTCAAAACATTCAGACTTGCGGCGTATCAGGTAAATGTATCCATATCTTGAGTAATCGTCAATAAAAGAGACGAAACACTCAAAACCACCTCTACCTGAATAGACATAGGACCACACAAATCAGAATGAACCAATTCTAACACATCTTTGGCTCTATACCCCTTGACCTTAAAAGGCCTCTTGGTCATCTTACCCTCCAAGCAAGATTCACAGGTTGGGAGATCCTCCACCACTAATGAACCCAAAGGTCCATCAGCTATCAACCTTCGAATTCTGCTTAGGTTAATGTGACCAAGCCTAAGATGCCAAAGATATGTTTGGTTCATCTTCGAAGGTTCTTTTCTCTTATTGGAATTAGAAGATGAGTTATTAACTTCAATTTGCATCGTGGGAGGTTGTGGTTCAAGTGTATACAAATTTCCTATCAATGTACCTGAACAGATATTCTCCCTATTCCTTTTTATAACAACTCTGTCATTAAAGGAAATAGAATATCTATCCATAAACAATTTAGAAACTGAAATTAAATTCTTTCTAAATAAATGTACATAAAGGGAATTTTCCAGAACCTAAGTTTTATTTTTCTCAAGAGATAAATAAAATTTCTCCCACTGCAATAGCCACCACCTTCGTGGCATTGCCTAAGTAAATGATAATCTTCCCTTTAGCTAGTCGTCGGGTTTCCTGGAACCCCTGCAAAGTGTTGTAGATATGATTAGTGGCTTCCGTATCTACACACCAGGTGCCGGTAGATAACACTGCTAATCATGTTTCAATGACTAGTCCAAAGGATATATCTTTGTTCTATTTCAGACTAGGACAATCCTTCTTCCAATGTCCATCCTGCTTGCAAGTGAAGTACTTGCCTTTCGACTTCTTCACTCCTCCCTGAGATCCTCCCACCACCTTTGCTCCACCTTGTTTCTCCTTCTTGCCTTTCGGCTTAGAAGTAGAATCCTTTTTGAGCAACCATGGCTTGAGGACACTCTTTGAAGAGTGCATACTTGTACTTCTAAACAGATAAGACAATATCTAGATTCTTTTCCAATCAACATTATCTGGGTACAGTAAGTTTATTCCCTTTAGTATCATAGTAAGTGGACTGAAAGTCATTTTTGAAAATCCTAAGAATCACATAGATCATTACTGTAGATTTCAAAAAATTATTGATTCCTCAAACAATAAAGTTTCAAAATCAACCAACACCTCAAAACATCGAGAATATCGTATGCCACGATAGTGTGGACGTATACGAATTCTACATTTGTAAGAGGAGGTTTTACCCATTAATTTTACTATCTTGTCAACCTAACTTTATGACAAGTAAAATTAATAGTTGATTTCTCTTCGGCCCTACGAATAAAAGTAGTGACTCCGATGGGGAGGATACTTATATTTGTATCTACGTGTTCACCATTACTTGGTACCAAGGTAATTATCTCGAGTTATGTGTCTTACGATGGGCAAGTACACACGCTCCTTAACAATTTCCTATAACCATATTCGACCCTGTGATCCACAAACAAACTCATCCGATGGGGAGGAAGACACTCAGAGCCGACGCGTAAGTTTGCTTGCATCACATGTCAAATCGTAATGGAGGCCGTGGGAATTTATAAAAATTACCCTTTCCCATTTAGTAATTTGAAAATGAGGAATTTTCTAGCCTACGACATGCATATCAAACAAAAAACAATAAATATGAAAAATAAAAATTATTTTCCAACTATTATGGTTTTTGTCTTCAATATGTCTCACGTCGCATCGCTATCTCGTCCGCTCCTCCTATGCCATGTACAAGCCATCCGGAGATCCGAGCCGAGACTAAAACCTATTTTAATTTACATCCATCGATCCTATACTCCACGAGGGAGTGTACATGAAATCTAGATCGAAAGTAAAATAAAATAAAGAGTGGCTAAACAATGCCGTATTTAATTTATAAAAACTAAATACTAGCCTTGTCAACCCCGAGGATTCAACAAAATAAATATTTACACACATACAATCACATACAAACATATGGCCATAATAGTCGGATCTTATGCCTGCAACCAAAGAGTTAAACTACGTATATCCTACTATTATCCGACACATATAATATATGAAAAAGTACATAAAAATTAACCGAATCCTAAACACACAAAACCGGAAACCTTGGCTCTGATACCAATTGAAGGTTTTGCCCGGTAGCTCTGATACCAATTGAAGGGTTTTGCTTATCGAGTCCGTGAGGGGAAACTTTTCTTTCCACTTCACCTCGGTAGCTTCCTTCATGGCGATCCCTTCTATGTCCCCGAATTAAAAAATTTAATCCTAGACAAAAGGGATTGCCAAAGCAACCAAGTCATCGTTGTGCTATTCGTTTAGAGAGGTCACTTGAACAAACTAGTTGTTCAAGCGACCATTCTCTATTCTACGATTAGCCGCGGAATAGACGATGTCTGGATCGCTGATTTTCGTGTTTATACTCGGGATCCAAGTATTATTTAGCCATTTATAGATTTATAACATGCTTATAATTGAAAAACAAAAACAAGCAAGAAACAAAAGAAGAAAGTAGAATAGGTATACCTCTCGATCTTCTAATGTATAACCTTCCTCCTTTTGGACGTCGTGTGGGCGACGATCTACTAAAAGTCGAAGCTCCTAGATCGCAAATCTTTCTTCCTTGCTCTTCCAAAGCAAGAGGAAGAGTAGAAACAAGGTTTTTCTCCTCTCTAGAAACAACCAACAAGGAACTAAAACTATCCTTGCCGCCAGCCAACTAGGTGAAGGAGAAGATGGAGGAAAACAACCAAGATACCAAGGAAAGCCCTATATCTTGTTTCCACCACCTTAGGAGAAGGAGCAGGGAGCTTTTGGGCGCCGACCAAGGCTGGAAAAGAGGTTGGAGAGGTGCTGGACGTTGGCCAAAAGAGGAAGAAGAAGAGAAGAATACCTTCCTTATTTGGTGCCACCCTTGCCTCCAAACCCTAATCCTAATCCTATCTCAACTAGGATTCCTCTTCCTTGCGCCCAAAAACCCTAGCTCTCATCAATTGTTCCACGCCAACTCCCTTGACATCCTTTTATAGAGTTAGGGATAAGTCATGAATTAATCTCCTCCATTGGTTCTAGGGATTTAATCTCAACCGTCGGATCTTAGAGATTTAATCTCTACCTATGGATCTTAGAGTTTTGTTTCTATCCATTGGATCTAAGCATCATGAGGTGTTAATAGGCTACATTAGGGACCATGAGGAGGAGTTGGGTCTTGTCCACCCATGGATCAAGCCCACATAAAGTCCGATCCACTAATGATGATCCAATCCACTAAAGGTTCATCATTGATCTACCTCACCAACCCCCATATGATAATATGAGCTTCATATATTATTTGTACATTTTCTCCCTGTGTTTAAGATCTCGAATGTCCGTCGATTAATTAATTTATTGACCATTAATTAATCAACATCTAACTCCTTGAGTAGTAACACTCAACCTTTTCATCATGCCAGACCAAGTCCACCTGCAGGGTTTACATGATGAACCTTATGAGCTCCTCAAGGGGACATCATCATCCTAATATATAGGACACGGTTTCCTCCTATAATCAACGACACACCATATAAATAATATCATCTCCCAACTTACCGAGCCTATCGATTTACTCTACAAATCTCGCCCATTGGTAAATCAAAGAGATGAGTACTAAGTATATGTGCCCGTTATTATATCGAGATTAAGAGCATGTACTAAATAATATCTGAGGTCCGATTCGATTATGTAGTCAGCAATAAATCGAATCACCTCTAAGTCGATCCTGCTCAATACACACAAAGTGCACTAGTGTGATTCTATGGTCAAGACAAACCAACACCAAATCACACTACAACCATTCTGATGGTTTGTCCAAAGTCATCTCGGTTGTGAGCCTTTACTTATACTATACAAGGAGCCGATAACATGATCTTCCATGTGACACCACACACCATGTTATCTACAATGTAATGTATTAGATAATATACATAACCATAAAAATATGCAAACAATGATCATGTGATTCTTATTCCAAAATAAAGATGTTCATACAAAAGATAGACTTTTCAGTATACATCCCTACAGGATCTAAGAATGAAAAGACATACCATTGTCTAATTGCTAGGGGGCAATCAAAGACTACAATGATAGCTAAAAAATGGATCCCTGTGGAATACTTGGTGAATCCTATTGGAAAGAACTTATATTGAGTTCTCAAGTCAATCCTTAAAGGTTAGAAAAACCTTGTATAGTCAATCATATTTGAAATTATTTAATATCCTTCTAATGGTTGACTTATGATGATGTTGGGTGATAATACTTGACTTATGTTCATGATTGGGGATTTTTGATAATATTTAACCTTGGATAGAAATTGCATGAAATTTTATGGTTAAGTATAAATACCTTAGTTATATCTCACAATTCACTATAAGGAGAACTTGATTAAAAACATAGCAATGAGTGAGATGTTAGGTTGATATAAATGATTCACTAATGCTTATGGTATTTTGATGAGTCATTAGAAGTATCATAATATAGCAATCATTGACTAACTATGGGGAAAACAAATGTTTAATTCATGAACATCTTGCCCAAAGATCATAGTTGGATATTTTTAGCCCTCGCGGAAAGGGACTAGTGGCTAGCGCATGCAGAAAGTTGTACAAATGGACAATGGGTCAATCCCTCGCAAAAGCGAGTTCCGTCCCTCCATGCACTGGTTACTAGTCTCAAGGGCCAAAGGCCCACCGTGATTTACCTCCCTTACGATGGTCCGGGGGCGGGCTGGTAGGGGCCGCTAGGTTGGCGGTTCCAACCTTTTGCAAAAATAGTTGGATATTTTTAATGATTTAAAAACATTTTATGTTTTGAAAACTATGAATTTATGATTTGAAACATTCTAAGGCAAAACTAGTGTTTAAAGTTGATACAAAATTTGAAGTTTTTAAAGCTCTTGAGTTTTTACCTAAATTTTAAAAATATGATGCATTTTTATGAAAAATCATTTTTCCATGTTAAAGGAACTCATAAGAAATGTATTCCCCAAATTTCATGATTTTTTGAATTTTCATGAATTTTTAATGCATTTCTGAAGTTGACTTCAGAAATCAAGAATTCAGAGTTATTAGGTACCAGTCGACTGGTGACTATCCCAGTCGACTGATGGAACTATGCAACATGCACAATAGATTGTTTTGAGTATTTTTTAGACAGTTTTTGGTATTTTTCTTCCCTTAGATAGTGATACCTCATTGTATGACATATGTATGATATTTTTGATGGTGTCAAAGGAGGAGAATTGTTAAGGTTTAAGTTAATCATGTCTAGCATGTGTTAAGGGGGAGTTTGCATGTGTTAAAGGGGAGTTTTGATATTCATGTTTGATTTACATGCTTTACTTTCCTTAAGTGTTTTTAAATGTTTTACCTAACTTAAACATATTGTCACACATCAAAAAAGAGGAGATTGTTAGGGTAATCAACCCGAGTATGATCATGGTTTTGATGTGTGTGGCAAAGAGTTTAAGTTAGGTTGTTATGTGTTTTGATGTGTGTGTTCAAGTTGTGCAGGACTTGGTGAATCACACATGAGTTGCTTGATGAAGCATTGACAAGTTCATCGTCTCATGGCTTGGGTCCTTGAGTCGGTGAAGGATGACACGGGGAGAAGTCGTGAGCTTGGTGCATCCGAGGGACCGCTGGACAAGGAGAAAATGGAGTGAAGCCAAAGGAAGCAGACTTCAGGGCAAGACGCGAAGGATGACACAAGAGAAGTCATGAGCTTAGTGCATCTGAGGGACGTAGGTCGGACGAAGAGAGCTTCAGTGAGGGACTTCATGGGAGATGAGAGTTGAGCGATTGTAACTCGGAATGGGGTAGCTCAAGTTAGGTGAACTTGGCCAAATGGCTAAGATCAGGTGTTGGATACTCAAACATTGTGTTTGAGGTTTTACCCGACGGTCGGATGCTCAAACAATTTGTTGTTTGAGATTTTACCCGACAATAGTCGACTGATATAGATATCAGTTGACTGGTCTAAGTCGACTGCTAGTTGACTAGTGTCAACTAGGGTTTATGGCCCAACAATTGACTGCTAGGGTTTGACAGTCGACTGATCCACCATTAGTCGACTGTCAAGGCATGACAGTCGATTGTTATAAGTGGACACGGGTACAAAAATAATTTGAGTCGACTGATTGCTTGGAGCAGTCGACTGATGGCCATGAGCAGTCGATTGATCGAAGTGTCTTTGGGCTGTGACAACTGAGAATCAATTATGGTCAGAAGCCGTTGGAACAATATCAATTGACTGATGACATGCAACAGTCGACTGATGCATGCCCAATGGGAAGAATGACCTTCTCTCTATAAAAGGAGTCTATGGGAGCCTTGGGGCAGCTAATGCTTACACTCCTATTCATACTCTAAGTGCTCCCACGTCTTCCAAGTGTTTATACTCCTTCTCTAT
Organism: Wurfbainia villosa; assembly: GCA_025175895.1. NCBI lineage: Eukaryota > Viridiplantae > Streptophyta > Magnoliopsida > Zingiberales > Zingiberaceae > Wurfbainia > Wurfbainia villosa. The sequence continues at coordinate 82,843,249 of CM046000.1, read as the reverse complement.
TTCTACTCTAATTATCTTGTGAGAAGAGGAGTTGGTGTAAAGAGGTTTTTCTCCACCTTGTTTGAGCTAAAGGAGAAGTTTTAGTGGATTGGTTGAGGGAGTAATCTGCCTAACGGATTGTCATGGATTAGCGACAAGGACCGTGAACCACGTTACATCAACTTGCTTGTATTGCTTCTCTTTACTTTGTTTGTCTTAATTGTCTTTAGTATTATTGTTAGTATTCCGCTGTGCTAACGAGATTGTAGATGATTAAGAATGCGCAATTTTCGTCGAGCACAATCAAGGGCTATTCAATCCTCCTCCTAGCCGGGCCATGATCCCCCAACATAGTCTTGGCGGCATAATTCCAAGCATGTTGTCTTGGCGGCATAAGTTCAAGTAAATCTTGGCAAGGAAGTCCAAGGGTTAGGTTTTGGCAACGTAAAGTCCAAGAATGTAGCCTTGGCGGTATAAGTCTAAATGAACTTTGGCAAATAATACCCAATTAGCATGACATAGCCGATGGAAGCACCTGAAGGATAATGTGAAAGGTGAAGGAGTTGTGGAGGACTCAGATGGACCCTGAGGGCGTGAGGCTGATGGAGGTGGCTAAAAGGCTTAGGTCTAAGCTAAGGGTTGTTGATATGAGGGGATCATCTTGGGTTAAACCTCATGTTTGATGTTTACCAGTTGATTGAGATTATGAACCAGTCGACTAGCCAAGTGCACGACACTTGTGAGCCTATTTTGACTCAAGTAGTCGATTGATCGAGTAGTCGACTAAGGTTCGACTGTTTTTGTGGCTCTAGCAGTCGACTGCTAGGGTTTGACAGTTGACTGACCATTAGTAGTCGACTGCTAGGGTTAAACAGTCGACTGGAATTAAGTGGTCAGGGTACAGAATGTTGGACATTCGATTGCTAGCCTATGACAGTCGACTGATGCCTATAACAGTCGACTGGTCAATTTAATCTGACGTGGATTAAGCCATTGTGTGACAATAGTACAGTGTTCCATCGATTTTTAGATAAGAGCAGTTGACTGAAAGGCAAAAAATTAGCCTGAGCGAAGTTATAAAAGGAGCTCGATGGGAAGATTGAAGGCAACCAATTTTTGGTGGCTTTCCAGACCTTCAAAGCTATCAAAAACAACCAAAACGTGATAAAGCAATCAAAACTCATTTGTAAAGTATTTTTACTTGTATTTCGATTTGCTTAGTGTATTTAATTGTATTTATTATTATTGTAAGAATCTGTACAAGATTTTTTCACCTCCAGTGTCGTACCAAGGAGAGATTCATAGAGAGGGTAGATCACTATAGCATCGTCGTGGAGTAGGAACCCTAGTTCTGAACCATGTAAACTCTCGTCTTGTGGTTGTGATTCTTTTGTTTGAGTTTATATTGTGTATGCTTGTATTTCCACTACGTATTTCTAACCATTTGTATATGAGAATATGAATGCAATCAAAGAAAGTAAAAAATACTATTCACCCCCTCTAGCGCATTAAACGATCCCCAACATTCACCAGTCGACTGATCACTGACAGTCGACTGCCATGGATGGGCAGTCAAATGACCTTAAGTGGATAGAGTACAGAAGGTCTCGTAGTTGACTGGGAAGTCAACTGATGGTAATGGCAGTCGACTGCTCAAGTGTCCGTTGGCAGAAAGCCAACATGGATTAGTCCGTTGTGAGACAACGGATAGGTGGGTAGTCGACTGGGAATAAGGCCAATGACTGATAGGTAGAAAATTAGCCCATGCGCAGGTTATAAAAGGAGAACAATGGGAGATTTCGAGCAGTCAATTTTTAAGGGTTTGGAGTGGAGTTGCTGCTGTGATTCTAGACCTTGAAGGCATCTTAAGGCAACCAACCAAGCAAGTGATCAAAAGCTCACATTTGTAAAGTGTTTTTATTTGCTTTTGTAATTGTTGTATTTAGTTATTGTAATTCATATTGTAAGAGGTTTCCCCACCTCCGGTGTGTTGTCGAGAAGAAGACAAGGTTTAGTAGTGCAGATACTAAAGCCCCGCCATGGAGTAGGAATCGTAGGTTCCGAACCATATAAAAATACTCGTGTCATGTGTGTATTTATTTTGTGCTATTTGTTTTGTATTCCACTGTACACTAACATTTTTGTAGACAAGCACAAACATGATCGAGTGAGATTGAAGAGAGAAATCGATCGACGCTATTCCCCCCTCTAGCTCACAAAAATGGTCCCAACACTAGAGTTATAGAGTACTCACTCAAAATTCTCCTTAAAGCCTGGTCGGTTAGATATAAGAAATGAATTTTTTTTTCGAAGAAGAATAAAGTAATCAGGGCGAAGATAACCAAGTCATTAGAGACAGGGCATATTCGAGAAGTCCAATAGGGCATATTCGAGAAGTCCAATTCTCAACCTAGTTGGCGAACATGGTGCTAGTGCCAAAGGTATATCCAAAAGATATATCTTAACAAGTGGAGGGTTTGTGTGGTCTTCAAGGACCTTAACAAGGCATATCTAAAAGATTATTATCCACTTCCCAAGATGGATTAGATGGCGGACTTGACTTTGGGGTATGAGCTCATCGACATGTTAGACACTTACTAGGTTACCATCAGATACCGTTAGCATAGGGGGATCAAGAGAAAGTTAACTTCATCACCTCGGATGGAACCTTTTATTACATAGTGATACCTTTGGTCTCAAGAATGTGGAAGCCACTTATCAAAGACTGATAGATCAAGTGTTCAAGTAGTACATAGGAAGGAATATAGAGGTGTACGTAGGTGACATCCTAATCAAATTAGTTTGAGCCGAGGACCTTGTGGGTGATCTAGAGTGTTAGGATTGTAATGAGCTAGATAATTTGATGGATCCACTAACTAACGGGTTATATAGAGAGTTAATTGTAAGTTTATCACGTGTAATGAGATTGATTTCTGTGGAATAAGTTAGTGCAAATAAAACCCAACCTATGCTGATTGAAGATCCCAATAATTAGGTTCAATTAGATAACATAACTACACCAACGAAGTGAGCTCACTATGGAGGAATTATCCAATAGATCAATAATACCTATTAAGGATAAAGGTTAAGTTTCAGACTTTTAATGATATTTATGCTTGCGAATGGAGGAATGTGGGTTGCTCTTCATTAAGATATCACTTATGTAAAAGAGAAGTGGGGGCCACTTCAAAGAGAATTGAAAGATATAATTCTTATACCCTCTCACAGAATCAGGTGTGTTTATGGCTAAGAATGAACACACCCATGATAATTTAACTATATTTGGAAGAGTTCTGTGTGAGATGTGTAAATGCTTATAAAAACAATAGAATATATAGTTTAAAGATTCATGTCTACTAGTCAGCAAGTGAGCAAACATATTCTCACAAGAGAAGGTTCAAATGATAAAACCTACCTATTCTAGACATGACTTAACTACTGAAAGTTAACACATGCCCTTTTCCCATTCATATGGGGGATTGTTGAAATTTTGAATGGAAAAAAGAGATGATGGATGGATGGAGAGGAATCCCATATAAAGGAATTTTTGTTAGGACTTGTGCATCACTAGAGGGGAGGTGAATAGCATTTGCGACTTGATGGATGACTGTGTGATTGTTTACAAAAATTTAATGCAGAGCAAAAACAAAGCATACACTGTTAGTGCAATCAACCTTAGGTCAAGGTTGACCGAGCTTGCGTTGAGTTCGATATTTAACAATATGACAATAGTTTGATGATAAATGAAGAATAGTATGAGACATTCAGAGTTGTGCGATGAAGAGTATTGAAGAAGGAAATTATTGGTGCAATCATCATTGGATTAGGATTGACCATGATAGATGTAAGGTTTGATAAAAAGTGAATGAGCGAGAAGTTAAGTAGGTTAAGGTTGACCGAATACTTGACAAGTGAAAAAATCTAAGTGGGTCAGGATAAATTGGATAGTTGGTGGTTGGAAGACCAATAGGGTATTAGCAAGTAAGAAATCAAGTATGTCAAAGTTGATCGGATACTTGACAGGTTGAGAAATCTGTTGGACTTTTCGAGCCACAAAAATTGCTTTTTGCGTTGCGGAAACCTCGAAAGCCCGGCCACGGATCCGTGCGACGATATAAAAACTAAATTCATGTATGTGTTTATAAAATCCTAGATCTACCTTAGATCTACAAGATGAGAGCATTACCCTCGTAGCGACGCCCTTCGCTTATCCCGCTCGTCCAAAAGCTTTGTCGAAACTCAAGAGTGTAAAGTGTACACTCATCTATCGGTATCCACACGGACAAATGGTGGAGAAAAACAACCTAGAGTATGCTAGCACTCATGGAAGTTTCAGCCAAGGAGGTTGGGAGAGCTTGAGAGGAAGAACCAAGGAAGAAGAAGATGGAGTTACCACCAAATCAATTCACATCTAATGAAAAGTGAAGTTGTCGGCCACTACATTCTTGGGGGGTTACATGTATGCATGTAACTCCAAGAGCCAATGGCTCTTGGTCTCCCTCATGAGGTGGCACCACATGATAAGTCCATGATGATGTGGAACATCATCATTGGTCAGCCCCCATGCCAAGTCACCCATGACATGACAATTGGTCAAGTCAAAATTGACCATTCATCTTCCCTCTCAAGTCAAGTCAAACTTGACCTCTTATCTCCCATGGTTGATCAAATCTAACTACTCGATTCAAGTCAATTTGATTTAATGAATTTCTATTCATTAATTTAAATTGACTCAATGAATCAAATCTAAATTAGACTCATTCAACACTCGAATCAAATTGAGTCTAACTCAATTAGTCTAATTTGGATTACTCTTAATCCAATTTGGTTCATCCCATGAACCTAATCCTCATGGTTCATCATATGAACTTAATATCCATCTAATTGCCCTTTGTGTGTGACCCTATAGGTTCTTGTAACGTTGGCAATGCTCCTAAACCGATTTAGGAACATAAGCAATGAGCGGTATCTAGCAACACATCATTGCTACCAAAGTTACAAGAATGTTGAGCTCCAACATCACCTTTGTGACTACTAATTGTGACTCTCACAATATGTGACAATGTCCCTCTATCCTTGACATCTAGATTGACCAATTGAGGCATAGACCGTGTCATCCTCGGTACAATCTATATCTTGAACTTCAAGTAGACTCACTCTAATCAAATGAGCTCAATATCTCATATTGACTCATTTGGGCATGGCCATGCACTTCGTGGTCTCACTCTATCAAGAATAACGATGTCACTCCCATCATATAGGAGGAATATATCTCATCTACATCACTCACATCCCTCCGCATAATTTGTTACATACCCAGTAATCGCCTTTATAGTCCACCCATTTACGGGTGACGTTTGACGAAGCCAAAGTATACAACTCCTTATATAGGGAACCATGGTGATTTCAGGTCTAAGGACTAATAGTCATACTAATAGTCACATGAGAAAGTATATGACACTCATATAACGATTCACGATACTTTCTCATAGTGGGTCATTCAGTATACATTCTCCAATGCATACCCATGTGTCAACTTGATATCTCATATCCATGACTTGTGAGATCAAGTCATCGTGTTGACCTACATGCTAGTCTCTACGCATTAACATTATCCCTGAATGTTAATACTTGACTAGGAATGATTAAAAGTAGTGCTTTCTATATCATCTTATTATTGATTCAACCAATCGATTGATATAGATAAGAACCTTCTACTCAAGGACGTTATTATATTTAGTTATTTGGCACCAATACAAGTAAATATAATAAACATGCCTTTATAAATAGGAATATGATACAATAAAGTCCATACAACAATCATCACATGATTGACTCTAGGGCTTTCACTAACAATCTCCCACTAGCACTAGTGCTAATCACCGTAGTATCTAATACCCAATGACCTAGTGTGACCATCATGTTTTTTTTGTGCCAAAGCCTTAGTCAAGGGATCTGCATTGTTAGCCTCTGTATGTACTCACTACACCACCATTCAAACAAAACACAAACCCTGACTATGATTTATAATCATCCTGGTCAGTTTGGAAGCTGACATCGCTATAACCCTTTACAGCTAGCTCCTCATCGCCTCCAAATATCAAGAAATATTCTTTAGTCCTTCTCAAGTACTTAAGAATATTCTTGACTGCTATCCAGTGACACTCACTTGGATCTGACTGGCATCTACTCGTCATGCTCAAAGCATACGAGACATCAGGACGAGTACACAACATGACGTACATGATAGATCCTATAGCAGATGCGTTTGGGATCTTATCCATGCGGTCTCTCTCCTCTCTAGAAGAGGGACTTTGAGTCTTCGAAAGACTCACACCATGTGACATCGGCAGAAGTCCCTTCTTGGAATTCTACATGGTAAACCATAGTAATACCGTGTCAATATATGTACTCTGACTTAGTCCAAGCAATCTCTTAGATCTATCTCTATAGATCTTGATGCCTAGAATACAGGCTGCTTCACCTAAGTCCTTCATTGAGAAGTACATCCCTAGCCAAGTCTTCACAGACTGTAGCGAAGGGATGTCATTCCCAATGAGTAGTATGTCATCCACATACAATACAAGGAAGACAACTGTGTTCCCATTAACCCTCTTGTAGACACAGGGTTCATCTTCATTCTTAATTAAACTAAACTGTTTGATCGCATCATCGAATCGAAGATTCCAGCTCCGAGAAGCTTACTTTAGCCCATAAATGGACCTTTGTAACTTGCATACTTTCCCAGTATGCTGTGGATCCATAAAACCCTCAGGTTGTGTCATGTACACATCCTCGAGCAAGTTTCCATTCAGAAACGTGGTTTTGATATCTATCTGCCAGATCTCATAATCGTGGTATGCTACAATAGCAAGCATGATCCGAATGGACTTAAACATCGCCATTGGAAAAAAGATTTCATCATAGTCAATACCATGAATTTGCTTGAAACCTTTAGCCACCAATCGACCCTTATAGGTATGCGTAAGTCCATCCATGTCAGTCTTTCTCTTAAAGACCCACTTACACCCAATGGGTTTGACCCCTTCAGGTGGATCAACTAAAGTCTATACTTGGTTGGTGTACATGGATTTCATCTCGGATCTCATGACCTCTAGCCATTTCTCAGAATCTAGGCTCATTACAGCTTCTTGATAGGAGGTAGACTCATTCTCAATGAGCATAACGTCATCATGGTTAGACAAGAGAAATGAATATCTCTCAGGCTGATGACGTACCCTATCAGACCTGCGAAAAGGTAGGTCTACCTGAACAGGTGGTTGTTCCACAACTCTTTGTGCAACAATCTCATCACCCACAACACTTTGTGGTTCCTGTTCAACCCCCATCAAGGCCTCAGTGCTATGGTCCTTATCTTGAATTTCTTCAAGATCGAACGCACTCCCACTAGTTTTTCTAGAAACAAAATTCCTTTCTAGAAAAACCCCAGTCTTTGCCACAAACACTTTGTGCTGACTGGGAATGTAGAAGTAATATCCCTTAGTCTCCTTGGGATATCCAATAAAATAGCACTTATCAGATTTGGGTCCTAGTTTGTCTGAGACTTGACGTCGAACATAAGCCTCACAACCCCAAATCCTCATGAAAGACATCTTGGGATTTCTCTCCGTCCATATCGTATATGGTGTCTTTATCACAACCTTGGATGATACACGATTAAGGGTGAAGGCTGCTGTGTCTAGAGCATATCCCCAAATGGATATAGGAAGATCTGTGTGACTCATCATAGATTGTACCATATCTAATAGGGTACGATTTCTCCTTTCGAATATACCATTCCACTGTGGTGTTCCAGGAGGAGTGAGTTGGGATAGAATCTCACACTCAGCTAGATAGTCACGAAACTCATGGTTAAGGTATTCACCACCTCGATCTGATCGAAGTATCTTAATACTCTGGCCAAGCTAGTTTTGTACTTCATTCTTTAATTCTTTGAACTTTTCAAAGGATTCTGATTTATGTGTCATCAGATACACATAACCATATCTACTGAAGTCATAAGTAAATGTAATGAGTACCTGTAACCACCTCTAGCAGCAACATTGAAAGGGCCACATACATCACTATGTATAAGTCCTAACAAGTCTGTTGCTCTTTTGCTGTGTCCACTAAAGGGAGTCTTGGTCATCTTGCCTAAAAGGCAAGACTCGCATGTCTCATATGATTTAAAATCAAATGAGTCTAGCAGCCCATCCTTATGGAGCTGAGATAAACGACTCTCATTTATGTGACCTAAGCGACAATGCCAGAGATAGGTTTGGTTCAACTCATTTGACTTGAACCTTTTGGTAGTTATGTTATAGATAGGGCTCTCCAAGTATAGAAAGTAGAGTTCGTTCATTAGAGGTGCACTACAATAGAACATATCATTTAAATAAACTGAACAACATTTGTTCTTTATTATAAATGTAAATCCTTTCTTGTCCAAACAAGAAACCGAAATTATATTCTTAGTTAAAGCAGACACATACCAACATTCATCTAGTTCTAGTACAAGCCCAGTGGACAGAGATAGATTATAAGTTCCTACAGCAACAGCAGCAACTCTTGCTCCATTGCCTACTCATAGGTCCACCTCGCCCTTTGTCAATGCCCTGCTATTTCTCAGCGCCTTCATATTGGTACAAATGTGAGATGCACATCCGGTATCTAATACCCATGATGAAGAAATAGATAGATTGACTTCTATAACATTTATACTTGAAGTAGAAGTCTCATTGCTCTTCTTCTTAAGATCTTCCAGGTATGCTTTGTAGTTACGCTTGCAGTGTCCAGCTTCCTTGCAGTGGAAGCAAGCCTCTTCCTTGGCCACCCCTCCTTTGGGTTTCAGTTCTTTGCCTTTGCCCTTGGCTTGAGACTTTCCCTTACTTATCAATTTTATTCATGTTGTAATTCATGACAAATTGATTGTAGCTTTGTGGCAAAGACTGCAAGATCAAGTTAGTGGCCAGCTCTTGGCCAAGTGGGAATCTCAATCTCGGTAGGTTTTCTACGTACCCAATCATCTTGAGTACATATGGACCTACGAGAGTCTCATCTTGCATTTTGGACCCAAACAATGCCTTAGAGACTTCATATCTCTCGTGTCTTGCTTGTCCTTGATATAGTTGACGAAGATGTTCAACCATATCATAAACATTCATGAACTCGTGTTGCTTCTGAAGCTCAGAGTTCATGGTCGCGAGCATTAGACATGACACATCTAATGCATCATCTTGATGCTTCTTGTAAGCATCTTTGTCAGCTCGCGAGGCAGTGACAGGAGGTGCCTCCGGAATGGGCTGCTCCAGGATGTACAGTTTCCTTTCTTGGGTGAGAACAATTCTCAGGTTTCTATACCAGTTCAGGAAATTTGCTCCATTTAGCTTGTCCTTCTCAAGGACAGAACGCAGGGAGAGAGTGTTCGTGTTTGTCGACATAGTTATCTACAACATACACAATGCAGAAAATTAATATCATATTCCTTTTATCATTTAATTAGGCCTTTAATCAAATGATGTTCTCACTGAATTATAGGAATTTTGTAGATTTGAGTTATGGATGTGGTCAAACCACATTACTAGATTCATACAAACTAGCTATAATTCCTGCGAGACAAGATCCACGTCATACTAAGCCTTGAGTTAGCTTTGGCTAAATCGCCCAAGACTTAGTATGATCGGTGGGTAACACATTATCGATTACATCTCTATGCAACTCTTGTTTATAGGATCAAGACCCATATTTACAAAAGACTTTGAGTTAGCTTTGGCTAAATCGCCCAAGATTTAGTGTAAATGCGATCTTATCCTATCTTTCCAACGGTTGGAATATGCCTATAGTTCTACTCGATCCAATTGAGTTAACTAGTTTTACTCAATCTAATTGAGCTTACTCTAACCCAAGCCGTGATAGGCGGGACCAAGATTGCCCCTCCGCACCCTACCAAGATAATATGCGTTGCTCTGCTTTGGCAGATTCAACAACTACAAATGATCGAGGTAGTGATGGGTATCAAGGACTTGGTAGGCATTTTCGAGTTGATTCGATTAAGATCTAATCTAATCGTAATATGTATCATATACGCATTAATACCTTTATTATCCTACACCAGCATGCATCACATACATACAAGCATTATTCTAGCATGCATCATATACATACAAGAAAAATATTCTAGCATGCATCATATACATACAAGCATTATTCTACTAGCATGCATCACATACATACAAGCATAACAAATATATATATATATATATATATATATATATATATATATAAATTAATTGTGATTAGATCATGACCCTACTATGATCTTCTCAAGCCAATGAGAAGATCGGACGGTCAACCTAGGGTTAGTGGTTTCTCCAAGCGCCTCCTTTGACCGCCATATGTCGTCGGCACCCTTCTCGTAACTCCGTCAACTTCCATCGCTTCATTTTGTACATTACAAACATGAAACTCGAGTTACATTCGAGTCTAAAACTATTTACAACTAGAATTCGAGTCTAAAACTTTGTGAGTGTCCCTACTAGATCTTACAGTGACTTAAGTCACTGTCCCAAAAATCTAAAGCGAGAACTCGTCGTTTCGGAGAGTTTTTCTCGGTGGTTGAAGCCTATAAGTGTCCCAACACTCGTTGCTTCGACTCTTCGAGAAAAATACCAAAAAATTCTATAAAAATAGAAAATTTACAGAAACTTAAAAAACTGTAATTTTTATATCTAATACAAAAACTATAAATATGAAACACATATATGCTTCGCACGTGGCTCTGATACCATTGTTGGACTTTCCGAGCCGCAAAAACCGCTTTTTGCGTTGCGGAAACCTCGGAAGCCCGGCCACGGATCTGTGCGAAGTTATAAAAACTAAATTCATGTATGTGTTTATAAAACCCTAGATCTACCTTAGATCTACAAGATGAGAGCATTACCCTCGTAGCGACGCCCTTCGCTTATCCCGCTCGTCCAAAAGCTTTGTCGGAACTCAAAAGTGTCAAGTGTACACTCCTCTATTGGTATCCACACGGACAAATGGTGGAGAAAAACAACCTAGAGTGTGCTAGCACTCATGGAAGTTTCGGCCAAGGAGGTTGGGAGAGCTTGAGAGGAAGAACCAAGGAAGAAGAAGATGGAGTTACCACCAAATCAATTCACATCTAATGAAAAGTGAAGTTGTCGACCACTACATTCTTGGGGGGTTACATGCATGCATGTAACTCCAAGAGCCAATGACTCTTGGTCTCCCTCATAAGGTGACACCACATGCTAAGTCCATGATGATGTGGAACATCATCATTGGCCGGCCCCCATGCCAAGTCACCCATGACATGGCAATTGGTCAAGTCAAAATTTACCATTCGTCTTCCCTCTCAAGTCAAGTCAAACTTGACCTCTTATCTCCCATGGTTGATCAAATCTAACCATTTGATTCAAGCCAATTTGATTTAATGAATCTCTATTCATTAATTTAAATTGACTCAATGAATCAAATCTAAATTAGACTCATTCAACACTCGAATCAAATTGAGTCTAACTCAATTAGTCTAATTTGGATTACTCTTAATCCAATTTGGTTCATCCCATGAACCTAATCCTCATGGTTCATCATATGAACTTAATATCCATCTAATTGCCCTTTGTGTGTGACCCTATAGGTTCTTGTAACGTTGGCAATGCTCCTAAACCGATTTAGGAACATAAGCAATGAGCGGTATCTAACAACACATCATTGCTACCAAAGTTACAAGAATGTTGAGCTCCAACATCACCTTTGTGACTACTAATTGTGACTCTCACAATATGTGACAATGTCCCTCTATCCTTGACATCTAGATTGACCAATTGAGACATAGACCGTGTTATTCTCGGTACAATCTATATCTTGAACTCCAAGTAGACTCACTCTAATTAAATAAGCTCAATATCTCATATTGACTCATTTGGGCATGGCCATGCACTTCGTGGTCTCACTCTATCAAGAATAACGATGTCACTCCCGTCATATAGGAAGGATATATCCCATCTACATCACTCATATCCCTCCGCATAATTTGTTACATACCCAGTAATCGCCTTTATAGTCCACCCATTTACGGGTGACGTTTGACGAAGCAAAAGTATACAACTCCTTATGTAGGGAACCATGGTGACTTCAGGTCTAAGGACTAATAGTCATACTAACAGTCACATGAGAAAGTATATGACACTCATATAACGATCCACGATACTTTCTCATGGCGGGTCATTCAGTATACATTCTCCAATGCATACCCATGTGTCAACTTGATATCTCATATCCATGACTTGTGAGATCAAGTCATCGTGTTGACCTACATGTTAGTCTCTACGCATTAACATTGTCCCTGAATGTTAATACTTGACTATGAATGATTAAGAGTAGTGTTCTCTATATCATCTCATTATCGATTCAACCAATCGATTAATATAGATAAGAACCTTCTACTCAAGGACGTTATTATATTTAGTTATTTGACACCAATACAAATAAATATAATAACCATGCCTTTATAAATAGTAATATGATACAATAAAGTCCATACAACAATTATCACATGATTGGCTCTAGAGCTTTCACTAATAAAATCCAAGTGGATAGAGAGGATCAGACACTTGATGATCGAAATTCCAACATAGCATTAACAAGTGAGAAGACCAAGTGTGTCAGGATTGACCAGACACTTGGCATGAGATATAAATTCTTGGCAAATCAAGGTTGATTGGATGTCATGCATGAGAGGAAAAGTCCAAGCAGTTAAAGGAGAACTAGATGCTCGGTGTCAGTGAAGTCTTAGTAAGTCAAGATGACCAGATACTAGGCATACAAAATCTCAATAGGCCAAGGGTGATCGAATGCTGAGCAAGAAAGGTCTTAGTAGGTTGTAGTTGACCAAATACCAAGTGAAGCAAAAATTAGGTCAAGATATGACTAAAACTGAAGTATCAATCGACTGATAGGATATATTAGTAGACTGATTAACTCTAAATCTTGAGTTCAGGGGTTTAGGAGAGTTCAATGGATGTTAGGTGTGACTAATCGATTGCAGAGTTTACCAGTCGACCGGTGTACTACAGTAGGTCATAGAATATTTGGGAGTTGACTAAAGGCATCAGTCGACTAGTGTTGATGGGCAGTTGACTGATAGTGACATGTATAGAGCCATTAAGTGGACAACTTAGACAAACGGTCAAATTTATAGAGGATTAGTCAATCGATGAGTAAGGTTAGTCAACTGATCAACAAAAATCAGTCTGACAATCACCCTATAAAAGAAGGTTTCCTAGAGTTTAGAAGATGCCAATTCTTGGAGACTTTGAAGAGGAGTTACTGTTTCATTCTAGACCTTTAAGAGATTTTTCAAAGCAACTAAAGCAACAAAGAAGCAAACAAAAGCGATATTCACTTGTAAAGTTATTGTGTTTCATTTAACTCTTATACTTGTTTTTGGTTGTGTTGCTTGTAAAGAATAGGTGTAAGAGCTTTCTCCACTTCTGAAAGATTTTCGAGAAGGAGAAAGAGTAGTGGTAATACCACTAGGAGCTTGACTGTGAAATAGAAATCGGGAGTTCCAAACCATGTAAAATTTAGTGTGTTGTGCATGCGTATTTTTTATTTATGTTTTATTTTCCACTTTTCATTAACGTTTTATAAACAAGCATGAAAGAAAATATGATCATGGTCGATTCAAAATCATTATTCACTCCCTTTAGCGACACAATGATCCTAACAAGTGGTATCAAAATAAGGTAACTCTTCACTGGACTAACCGCTGAGAGAGCAAAAGTAAAAGAGTAGAAGATCCATCAAGAAAAATAGAATTCAATGATGGATTTGGCTATGACACTCAACTTTCACCACCCCACTGACTAGGAGGTTTTGTTCAATGGAAGACAATGATGGAGATGTTCTTTCAAATGAACATAGAAGAGTGGTTTATGTTGATGGAGGAATTTGAAGCTCCAAAAGTTAACAAAGGAAAACTTCTCAAAGAAAGAAATAGATTGAGGAGAAAATTAAAAAATCTGAGATAAATGAAAAGTTAACTAAAATTTTAATAAATTTGATACCTAATGACATTTTGTGCAAATTAGGAAAATTCAAGGATGCATGTAACTATAGAAAATGTTAGTCAAGTTCCATGTGAACCTATTACTGTTAAAAAGTGAGGATGGGTCCAAGAAAGAAGATTCATTAGCTCACAAAGATTTGAAGGTTGAGAGATGCTCAACATCTGCATTGAAAGAGGTTATAGAAGTCTCTATCTCAAAGATTGAGAGGGAGGATAGATCATCGACACTAGAACAAGAGGAGTCCTTGACATCCGGAGCTGATGAGGAACACACCCATGTTTCCTCTATCACCATGCAAGCTCAATTCATAAAAATAAAAATCATATTATATACTTTGAATGTAGGGAGAAGGGATATTATAAGAGTAGATGCCCACGATTAACCAAAAAGAAGGTTCAAGTGGCACCAAGGGCAAAGGAGGACAATATCTTGACACACCAAGGAAAGGAGGACATACATAGTATGTTTCTCATTAATTTCAATATATCATGATAAAAAGACATGCTATAATTAAATATTATGATTTAAGTGCTAAGTATCATGTCAATAAGAAATATGAAAGACTTAAGGAGGACTTTAGAGCTTTTCAAGGTAGATCAAATTTGCCAAAGGGTAGAAAGGATGGGAATTATCTAGGCAATAATCCTAAGATAAATAGACACATGCCAAGGAGAAGGAATGTGCAAGCTAAAAAATATGGAAAATCAACAATTAAGTGTTGGTGCAAGAGCACTAGATAATCGAACTTGAGTTTTGATAATGACAAAAGTTCAAAGTTAAATTATATTTAATCTAATATTGTGTTGAGCTTGCCTAGAAGGTTTGTCGAATCGGACTAAGCAAAGAAGTCATAGCTAGATTAAGACACTAGGTGAAGGATTCTGATTGGTCAACGTGGTTTGGACATCAGAAAGAAACCATGGAGGTCAAAGGATCGAAGAATAAGTTAGAAATTCTGAACCGGTCAGAGGACTAAGTGTTTAGCAAAGATAAGCAAGATAAGAATCTCCAGGGTTAAGAGTATTGTCAAATATCAAAAAGAGGAAGATTGTCAGTATAATCAGTGTCTAGGGTTTTGATGTTTGATAATATACCTTTGTCTGGTTAAGTATTGACTAAGGATTGATCCAAACATGACCAAATATATTTGTATGTGAGTCTCATGTGAGTTAAGAGGGAAAGTCTAGTTAGATCAAGGTGGTTGACTGAATGACTAGGCAAGCGGAAGTCTTAATAGATCAACGGGAATATACTAGACAAGTGGAAGTCTTGGTATGTCGATGGGATTAGACTAGGTCAGTGGAAGTCTTGGTAGGTGGTGAGACCATATTAGGCAAGTAAAAATCTTGGTAGATCGGTGGAGCTGGACTAGATAAGTGGAAGTCCTGATAGGTCAGCAAGATCAGACTAGGCGAGTGGAAGCCCTAGTAAGTCAGTGGTACCAAACTAGGCAGGTAGAAGCCCTAGAGGGTTAAGTGAGAACCAGGTTAGGAAAAGGGAAGTCCAACCATGATGCTTGGCAAAGGGAAAATTTAGAGAAGTAAACTCTAGGTCTTAGAGGAGTGAACTCCAAGTAAGAACCAAGTAAGGCTAGTAGGTCTGGTAGACTATAGGATAAACTTGTATGCTTTGGTTGTTTGCTTGTCTTACAGGTCAAAGGAATTTAGGCGATCGAAAAGTTTCCAGGTGACCGGATAGGTTCCAGGCGACTGGATGGGATCCAAGCTCCTGGATCTGGATAAGATCCAATTGGGTCAGATTTGATCAAGACCTAGCTGGAGGCACCTGGAAAAGATATATAAAAGTAACTTCGAGCAAAAGACTCAAATCATCAATCACATCATCTACTACGTGTGCTTTGTGCTTAAAGTTTTGTTCGTGCAACTGGGGAAGCGCTAGGAGTGTGAGATGCTTAGAGTTTCCGAATCATTCTTCATTCTATTTGTATATTTATTATATGCATTTAAATTATCTTTACTTGTGATTTCCTTACAACATTATTAAATATTCCTTCGCCTCCAAAAACATTCTAGAATGGAGAAGAAATGGTGGACAGGTGTCTTTTGTGCATAGGCCTTGGACATACTAACCTTGGGAGGTTAGGAACCAAGTAAAAAGTATTGTGTCTTTCTTTATTCTTTTATTATTTCTACTTCTGCTAACACTTCTGATAGAAAGAACACTAAGAAAGGAAAAAAAGCAATGAATGTTATTCAAACCCCAAAGACACTTTCCAGATCCAACAGTTTCATCTTGTATCTGGGATCTAGAGCAGCATCAACCCCTATCATAATATGACAAGAATCCCAATATTTTTCATTCTTTTCTAACATCTTTTCTATCATACTTTGGATGATCATATTTGAACTATTTGTTGGAGGATCGGTGGCCGACTAAAGGGGGGTGAATAGTCCCAATGTCGCAGACGATGGAATTCGATCATTCTTGAGCGTCTATTATTAGGATTAGCGCAACGGAATAATAAAATTAAGCAAGACAATTAATACAAATGTAAAGAGAAAGAAGACAAACGCTAACACAATGCGTAACGTGGCTCACGACCCTTACCGCTAGTCCATGACCCGATTCGTTCCAAGGTGAATCACTCCTTAACCAATCCACTAATCTCTCATTTGCACTAAGCTAGGTGGAGGTAACTTTTCTTACACAAGAATCACTCCTCTTACAATATGATTGAAATAAGCTCAAGGAAGATGATTGAAAACGTGTTGGGCACTTGGGAGATGTTTAGAGGTTGAGCATTAACCATCCCAAGTCACCCAAAGTCCCTTCTTATAGGGAAGAGGCCATTCTTCCCGTTAGGCACCTAGCAATCGACTGATGAAGCCATCAGTCGACTCCCGCTGTAGTCGTTGCCTTGCAATGGCTTCATCCACGTTGGATTCCAACCAATGGATCCCAAATCAGTCGACTGATCTTCCCATTAGTCGACTGATGGAGCCATCAATCGAGTGACCGAAGCGATCACTTGACTAATCAACCTTCTGTGCCCGAATTCACCTTGATCAGTCGACTGATCGTACCATCAGTCGACTGATGATGTCGGTAGTCGACTGCCATCCCTTAGCAGTCGACTGTTCGGCCAGAACCAGGTCAGTCAAACATCAATCGAGTCCAATCGACCTAGAGCAGTCGACTAGTGTCGGGTAAAACCTCAAACCAACCTTTGGTTGAGCATCTGACACTTGACTTAGACATTCGGCCAAGTTCACCTATGAGTTATCCCGTCCTGGGTTACAATTGCTCACTCTCATCTCCCTTGGAGTCCTTCGCCTTGAAGCTCTCTTTGTTCTGCCATGTCCCTCGGATGCACCAAGCGCACGGCTTCGCAATGTCATCCTTCGCATCTTACCCTGGAGTCTGCTTCCTTGGCTTCACTCCAATGCTTCTCGTCCGATGGTCCCTCAGATGCACCAAGCGCATGGCTTTGCAATGCCGTCCTTCACCGACTCAAGGACCGAGTCATGAGATGGTGATCTTGCCAATCCTTTGTCAAGCTAACTATGTGTGAATTACTAAGTCCTGCACGACTTCAATACACATATCAAATCCACAAAACAACCTATCTTAAACCTTTGCCACACACATCAAAACACATCATTCATGGGTTGATTGCCCTAACAATCTCCCCCTTTTTGATGTGTGACAACCATGTTTAAGTTAGGTGAAACATATAAAAACATAAGGAAGGAAAGCATGTAAAATATGGATATCAAACATGAATATCAACTCCCCCATCAAACATGAATATTAACTCCCCCTTAACACATGCTAATCTCTCCCCCTAGCATGATTAACTTAAACCTAACCATTTCTCCCCCTTTGACACCGTCAAAAACATCTAACATATGTTATATAAGCATGACATCAAGTCTAGGAAAAGAAAATCACCAAAATCAATTTAAAATCTGATAGTACACGATATACGATCGGCCCGAATCGAGCATCGATCGATCGACACCCAGATTTCAGAATTTTCTGATTTCGGAACCCGATTTCAGAAATGCATTAAAAATTCTAGGAAATTTAAAAAATCATAAAATTTGGGGAACATATTTTTCATAAGTCCCTTTATTAATGAAAAATGATTTTTCATGAAAATTCAACCAATTTTTGAAAGTTAGGCAAAAACTCAAAGATGTTGAAAATCACTAAAGTTTTTATCAACTTGAAAGCCTAGTTTTGCCTTGAATTGTTTTAAAACATGAACTTGCAGTTTATAAAATATAAAGTGGTTTTAAAACATTTGAAATTGTTGGTGTAGGGGCACCTAAGTCGAACCTATATTTTGATTATGGCAAAAGACGCAAAGTTAAGGATATATCGTTATCTCACGAGTTGAATCAAGTGTGTAGAAAAGTGCTAAAGCTGGAGATGAAGGCTAGCGACATCCGGAGGAAGCCGCGGTGATCGGACGACACTCGAGTGACTTCGGAGGGAGCCGAAGGAATCGAGTGGAAGGCCGGAAGCAAAAGCGACATGGTAAGTATCGAGGTAAGCTCGTGTGTGCGAGCGTAAGTGAGGTCGTATTCTCCTTATGGGGATGGTCTTAAGCGTAGATCCGACCAAAGACATCCCATCGATGGTCTAGATCGAGATCGGACGGTCGAAGGCCATCGAAATAATGTTTTCTTTGAGCTAACTTTGACTTGCAGCATCACGATCGCCATTGGAGGACTCGATCGCCAATCACCGACTCTGGAGGTCAAGATCGATCGATGCCGCCATCACCGATCGATGATGGCCATCGATCGATGGTCAAAAGATCAGCCTCGAGGAGTCAAGGCTTATCACCACTTTTCAAGGAGGTTGTGTGTTCATTTGTGATTGGTTGAAGACCCATTCGATGAGGGGCTCAAAGGCTATAAAAGGAGGTCCTAACCTAGGGTTTTCTCAATAATTCTAAGCTTCCAAAAGCCTCCGCAAAGCTACAACTCTCCGACAACGAAGTGCTTCTTCTCCGACGTCTAGGTCTTAACTTCTTTTATTTTTGTAACGTCGGTTTAAGCTCTTCAGTTTGTTACTTTAATTCTTTCAGAGCTTTTATCGTAACGAGGAGAGGGGGAGTGTCCCTCTACCTCAAGCTTTGTTCTTTATTGTATCGATTAACTCCTACCTCCAACGAGGAGGAGTTCGTTTAGTATTTTGCCCTCCGTGCGTGGTCAAGGACCACTAGGGCCTTAGAGTAGTAGCCGAAGGCTACGAACCAAGTAAAAAGAATTGTCTATTTTATTTATTGTTTATCTTTCCGCTGCAAATTATGTACTCGAGTTTTAACGAACGATTTCGTAAAAGTTTTATCGCTATTCACCCCCCCTCTAGCGATCCGCTTCGATCCAACAGAAATATCCAACCATGATCTTTGGGCAATATGTCTATGAATTAAACATATGCTCTCCCCATGATTGGTCTATTATTGCTATTATGATACCTATAATGACTCATCAAAATGTTATAGTCATAAGTGAGTTATTTGTATCATCCTAACATCTCACCCATGCTATATTTTCAATCAAGTTAGCCTATATTGAGTGTGAGATGAACCTAAAAGTATTTATACTTAACCATCAATTTTATGCAATTCTACCAAGGTTAAGTATCTATATCCTAAAACACCCAACATGATCATAAAATCACATATTATCAATCATGACAAAATATTATCAATTATTGCACATTGTGATCATAAAACAAACAATATTCATGATTCCATATTATGATCACATTATCATCACCCAACACTCAATTAAAAATCATCACCCATATACTTATAAGTCAACCATTTTACATGATATAAAGTAAGTCCACTCATGGTTGACTATCTTTGGGTTTTCCTAACCCTTAAGGATGGACTTGGGAACTCAATATAAGTTCTTTCCAATGAGGTTCACCAAGTACTCCTTTGGGAACCATTTTCTAGCTACCATTGTATTTTTAGCTTGACCCCTAGCAATTAGGCAATGGTAGGCCTTTTCATTCTTGTTTCCCTTATAGCCTAACCCTTTCTTGTTAAAACTTACCCTTTGGCTCCCTATAATCATGTTCAAAGTATTGGAGCCTATTGTGAATTTCTCTAGGACTTTAGTTAGATGATCTACCTTTTCCCTTAAAGTCTTATTTTCTTCAATACATGCATCATTAACATTTAGAGGAATATAATCATCATGTGAGCATGCATTTGTTAGTTTTTCTTCTAGGACCTTAATTTCATCAAACATGCATTTATTTTTCTTCTTACTCCTAAATAAATCTCTAGTAAGACTAGAAATCATAGAGACAATTTTTTGAGTAGGAAGATTTCTTACCATACTTACCATATCTTCTTCCTCCTATTCCGATGAGGATGAAGATGCAGCTCCCCCTTCACTTGAGCTCTCCTCACTTGAACTTGTTTATTCTTTTTCCGAGGAGGTGGAGTCCAAGTCTTCTATTGCCATTAGGGCAAGACTTGTGAAGGCTTGATCTTCCTCCGATGAGAATGATGGATCATCCCATGTGGCTTTGTGTGCCTTGGTCTTCCTTTTTTCTTTTGATTTTCTTTTTTCTTCCTTTTTCTTGCCCTCCTTCTTGTCTTCTTTCTTTCTCCTTTCCTCTTTGTTTTTGTTCAAAAGGGGTCAATCATCCCTTATGTGTCCCTTTCCTTGGCAATTGTAGCAAATGATTTTTCTCCTTGGTCTTCTTCTCCTATCATGAGATTTATTAAATTTAAAGCTTTTCAATGCACGCCTTACCTTCCTTACCATGTATGCTACCTGATTGCTATCCATGGAGGAGGAGGATAATTTATCGGATGAGGAGGGTGTGCTCTTCTTCTTTCCTTTGTTGGCTATTAGTGCTACTCCCTTTGGCTTTATGCTTGGTTCTTCTACTATCCCTTCAAGTCTAGTTTCGTGAAGCTCCATAGTAGATAAAAATTCATCTAGAGTACTTACCCCTAGATTCTTGGAGATATAGAAGGAATCCACCATGGAGCTCCAATTTGACGACCGAGGGAATGCATCAATAGCCTTCATGATCATGTCCCGGTTGGAGAGTTTTTCACCTACACTCGACAATCCATTAATTATTTATTTAAACCTAGAGTGTAGTGACAATACCTTCTCCCCTTTGTCAAGCTTGATGTTATTTAGTTGAGAGCGGAGGAGATCCCTTCTTGCTAACTTTACCTCAGAGGTTCCCTCATGACATTCTACAAGCTTTTCTCACATCTCCTTGGTGCTTGTGCACTCTCCGATCCGATTGATCTCTTGTTGAGGTAGCACATTGAATAAGTGATGTTTGGCTTTCGAATTCGCCAAGTGCTCTTCTCTTTGCTTCTTGGTCCATTGTGATTTTTCTATAGGCTTCCCCTCTTCATCCCTAGGTATATCGAAATCGGATTCCATTATTAGCATGATATCAAAATCTGTTTCGAAAAAATACCTCCATTCGCTTTTTTCACCAAGCGAATTCTCCCTCGAACTTGGGCGGATGGATGTTTGAGACATCCATCTTTGTTGTTGTGCTTGTTGCGGCGGTGAGTCCGGTGACAAGCAACCTTGACTCTGATACCACTTGTTGGAGGATCGATGGCCGGCTAGAGGGGGTGAATAGCCCCAATGTCGTAGACGATGGAATTCGATCATTCTTGAGCGTCTACTAGTAGGATTAGCGCAATGGAATAATAAAATAAAGCAAGATAATTAATACAAATGCAAAGAGAAAGAAGAAAAACGTAACACAAATGCGTAACGTGGTTCACTACCCTTGTCGCTAGTCCACGACCCGATTCGTTCCAAGTTGAATCACTCCTTAACCAATCCACTAATCTCTCCATTGCACTAAGCTAGGTGGAGGTAACCTTTCTTACACAAGAATCACTCCTCTTACAATATGATTGAAATAAGCTCAAGGTAGAGGATTGAAAATGTGTTGGGCACTTGGGAGATGTTTAGAGGTTGAGCATTAACCATCCCAAGTCATCCAAGGCCCCTTCTTATAGGAAAGAGGCCATTCTTCCCATTGGGCATCTAGCAGTCGACTGATGAAGCCATCAGTCGACTCCCGCTGTAGTCGTTGCCTCGCAACGACTTTATCTACGTTGGATTCCAACCAATGACTTCCACATTAGTCGACTGATCTTCCTATCAATCGACTAATGGAGCTATCGGTCGAGTGACCAAATCGATCACTCGATTGATGAACCTTCTGTGCCTGAATTCACCCTGATCAGTCGACTGATCTTACCATCAATCGACTGATGATGTCGGCAATCAACTGCCATCCCTTGGCAGTCGACTATTTGGCCAGAACCAGGTCAGTCGAACACTGATCGAGTCTAATCGACCTAGAGCAGTCGACGACTACCTATAGCAGTTGACTGGTGTTGGGTAAAACCTCAAACCAACTTTTAGTTGAGCATCTAACACTTGACTTAGCCATTCGGCCAAGTTCACCTATGAGCTACCCCATCCCGGGTTATAATCTCACTCTCATCTCCCTTGGAGTCCTTCACCTTGAAGCTCTCTTTGTCCGGCTACATCCCTCGGATGCACCAGGTGCACGACTTCGCAATGTTATCCTTCACGTCTTGCCTTGAAGTCTACTTCCTTGGCTTCACTCCAATGCTCCTCGTCCGGCGGTCCCTCGGATGCACCAAGCGCACGACTTCGCAATGCCGTCCTTCACTGACTCAAGGACCGAGTCATGAGATCGTGGTCTTGCTAATGCTTTGTCAAGCTAACCATGTATGAATTACTAAATCCTGCACGACTTCAACACACATATCAAATCTACAAAACAACCTAACTTAAACCTTTGCCACACACATCAAAACACATCATTCATGGATTGATTGCCCTAACACTATTCACCACTCCTCTAATTCTAATTTGATATCACAAATATTTGGAAAATAAAATTAGAAGTGGGGTAAAGTGTAGCAAAGAACATCTCTGGCATCTCATAAAATATTTTTTAACTTATCACAAATTTCAATTGCATTATTCCAATCTTCATCGAATATTTTTGTATTTTTTCTCTCGACATTTAAGTCATGGAAACACATCTCGATAAATTATTGCAATTTCCAACCAACGAGTTTTGCAATCAAGGGCCAATGTTTTAGAACAATCAATTTGCAATTGATGCACAACTTCCCCAAAATTTTCTACTCTTGAAGACGAAGCACTCCAATATATGACACTATCATGTAACTTATGAATTTCACCCCTTATTATTTCTAAGACATCTCTCACAGTCAAATTCAAGATATGAGCACAACAACACGTATGAAGTACCTTTCCATTTTGTGACAAATTTCTCATTAGGAACTTCTCTAAGAGAACATGAAGCATGACATCATTGGCCAAGCAATTATCAACGGTAATTGTTGACACATTGTGATCAATATTCCAATCCTTAAAGCACTCAACAAGCATATCAACTAGAATCTCAACTGTATTTGACACTAGAACATATATAAACCTACATAAAAATTAAATATCATAAATATATTTTTGTTTCAAATATATATTCATAAATAAAAAAAATAATTATTTGGAAGTAAAATTGAACATACCTCAAGATAATACTTTGTAGTCTCCGTGAATCATCAATAAAGTGCCCAGTAACTGCTATAAAACCTTTTTTACTATTATTTGATGTTCACATGTCAGTTGTGATTGTAATTCGACACTTTGCCCAAAAATTTGTAGCACTTAGTCTTCTCATCATTGTAAATCTTTAAAATATAATTTTTAGGGCATTTCTAGAGATCATCCTAAAACAAGGTTGGAGGCTGGAAATAAAATTTTGAAACCCCTCATGTTCAACTATACCAAGTGGATAATCATGCAAAATGACTATCATAGCAAGCTTATGCCTTGAATCCTCTTGGCTAAAAATATGGGTAGTCAAGTCCTGACTTCGACTAGTTTTCTTGCTTGCCATCATAAGACTTTGGCAAATATCCATTTTTTTTTGGATGTTTTTTACAAGTCATTTTGTAATGTTTTCTCAAATGTGTAGTTCCTTGGCTTGGTGGAGTTGTGAGATAAGTTTTGTAATAGTTATAATATGCAAATTGATTACTTTCAATTTTCATTATCCTAAAGTGGTTCCAAGCCTCTGAAGTGTGCTTCCTCTTCCCACTACTTTTAGAACTGCCATCAACTCTCAAATCATCACTATCATCACTATGATAAGAAGTAATTTCCAATGTATTATTACTTTCTCAAAGATTTATTGATGCTTCTTTAGATTCCATCTACTAACAAATAGATAAAGAATAATAAGAAAAGACTAACAACTACTAGATACTCTTTTTAAAAAAATAGATTTGTAGTGTAATCCATAACAACAATAAAAAATAAAATACTAAAATAGATAATACTGAAATGAAGCTTCATCAACTACTAGTGGTCTCGATTATATTTATATAACTTGTCTTTTACTAATTAGGTCATTTGGATTTATAGATCATGAGAAAACAACAAGACAATAGAAGAAACTAACAATATTCTAGAGTTTTTCTAATCTAACCAAAACTAAATGTGACTAAAATTTGTAAAGAAAATTAGAAAATTATAACATATATTGATGTTGAAATATCTCAAATAGTTTTTCAAATTTTTTCGGTTCTAAAATAAGCATTATTCTCATTTGTTAACATTTTAGGGAAAAAATATAAATAAGATGTGCTATTCCAAAATTGATGATGTATGATTTCATCAATTCATCGACTAAGGATAATTTCAATACTTATATAATTACACATGATGACACTCTTTAATTGTAATCTAATCACAATTTCTCTCATGTTATTTATCGTATTGTAGACTTCAATAAATGAGTTTAAAATATAATCAAATACACATAAAATGTACACTCAAATAGTGAATTTTATTAATAACATCTAAGACGATTGCTTTAGGATATCTCTCAATTACATCATACTTCCACTTAGCCTATAGCCAATGAGGAAGAGGCTTAATCAAAGGATCTGTTAAGTTCCTTTCAGTGAAAATTTTTTCTAATTATACATCTCTTCTACCTACAATCTCTCTGATCAAATGATATTGATGTTAGTGAAAGTCCTAGAGCCAATCATGTAATGATTGTTGTATGGACTTTATTGTATCATATTCCTATTTATAAAGTCATGGTTATTATATTTACTTATATTGGTGCCAAATAAACTAAGTATAATAACGCCCTTGAGTAGAAGATTCTTATCTATATCAATCGATTGGTTGAATCGATAATGAGATGATATAGAGAACACTACTCTTAATCATTCCTAGTCAAGTATTAACATTCATGGACAATGTTAATGCATAGAGACTAGCATGTAGGTCAACTTGATGACTTGATCTCACAAGTCATGGATATGAGATATCAAGTTGACACATGAGTATGTATTAGAGAATGTATACTGAATGACCCGCCATGAGAAAGTATCATGGATCGTTATATGAGTGTCATATACTTTCTCATGTGACTATTAGTATGACTATTAGTCTTTGGACTCGAAGTCACCATGGTTCCCTATCTAAGGAGTTGCATACTTTGGCTTCGTCAAACGTTACCCGTAAATGGGTGGACTATAAAGGCGATTAATGGGTATGTAACAAATTATGCAAAGGGATATGAGTGATGTAGATGAGATCTATTCCTCCTATATGACGGGAGTGACATCGTTATTCTTGATAGAGTGAGACTACGAAGTACATGACCATGCCCAAATGAGTCAATATGAGTTTACTTGGAGTTCAAGATATTGAGCTCATTTGATTAGAGTGAGTCTACTTGGAGTTCAAGATATAGATTGCACCGAGGATGACACGGTCTATGCCTCAATTGGTCAATCTAGATGTCAAGGATAGAGGGATATTGTCACATATTGTGAGAGTCACAATTAGTAGTCATAAAGGTGATGTTGGATCTCAACATTCTTGTAACTTGGGTAGCAATGATGTGTTGCTAGATACCGCTCATTGCTTATGTTCCTAAATCGGTTTAGGAGCATTGCCAACGTTACAAGAACCTATAGGGTCACACACAAAGGGCAATTAGATGAAGATTATGTTCATATGATGAACCATGAGGATTAGGTTCATAGGATGAACCAAATTGGATTAAGAGTAATCCAAATTAGACTAATTGAGTTAGACTCAATTTGATTCAAGTGTTGAATGAGTCTAATTTAGATTTGATTCATTGAGTCAATTTAAATTAATGAATAGAGATTCATTAAATCAAATTGACTTGAATCAAATGGTTATATTTGATCAACCATGGGAGATAATAGGTCAAGTTTAACTTGACTTGAGAGGGAAGATGAATGGTCAATTTTGACTTGACCAATTGCCATGTCATGGTGACTTGGCATGGGGGCCGACCAATGATGATGTTCCACATCATCATGGACTTATCATAGAGTGCCACCTCATGAGGGAGACCAAGAGCCATTGGCTCTTGAAGTTACATGCATGCATGTAACCCCCACCCAAATAAGTGGCCGGCCACTTTTCTTGATGGTGTGATTTTATTTGGTGAGTAGCTCCATCTTCTTCTTCCTTGCTCTTCCTCAAGCTCTCTCCCTCATCCTCTTTTGGCCGAAACTTCCAAGGAGTGCTAGCACACTCTAGGTTGTTTTTATTCACCATTTTTCCGTGTGGATACTTGTAGAGGAGTGTACACTTGACACTCTTGAGTTCCGACAAAGCATTTGGATGAGCGGGATAAGCAAAGGGCGTCGCTACGAGGGTAACACTCTCATCATATAGATCTTTGGTAGATCTAGGTTTTTTCATAACACATACATGTAGTTTTTATTTTTTATATCTTCGCACGGATCCGTGGCCGGACTTCCGAGGTTTCCGCAATGCAAAAAGCGGTTTTTGCGACTCGGAAAGTCCAACAATTGACGTAGTACATGTTTGGATAGGTGATGAGATTGGAATTCCTTTGCCTGTGCAATGGTGCCATTGTTATCACAGTACACTGGTAGTGCTTCAACAATGCTCGAAACCACACCAAATTTTGAAATGAACTTCTTGATCCAAACTACTTCCTTAGCTGCCTCAGAAGCTACGATGTATTCTGCCTCGATGGTAGAATCAACAATAGTCTCTTGTTTGGAACTTCTCCAACTGATTGCACTTCCAGTCAAGGTGAATATGTATACAGACTAGGATTTGAAATCATTATTATCCATCTGAAAGCTAACATCATTATACCCACTTACTACCATATCACTTATGCTATATACCAAGAACAAATACTTAGTTCTTCATAAGTACTTAAGGATTATCTTAACAGCTACCCAATGATCCATTCCTAATTCCGATTGATATTTGATCATGACACTCAAAGCATACGATACATCGAGCCTTGTACATAACATAACATACATGATCAATCCTATAGTTGATGCATACGGGATCTGTCTCATGCGAATCCTCTTGTCTTCTGTGCTAGGGCACATAGACTTTGAAAGATGAATCTCATGCACGATTGGAATGAAATCTTTCTTAAATTTAAATATGCTAAACCATTTTAGCACTCTATCTATGTATGCACATAAAAAGTTTTGGCACATTTGAGGAAAGTTAGTCCATTCTTATGTCAAATTTAATATTTAACATAATCTTAGATAATGAAAATTAAGTTGAAGACTTATGTATTCTTATGCCTTATTATCTTATACATTTTGTAAGCTTTGCATGTCATATAATATATCATGACATCATGTCATTCATAAGGATTTATATTCTTGTCATGCCATGACAACATACATCATTTAAGATTAGTAGATCTTCCTTCTTTTGAAGGGTATGCAATTAATATATGTCATGATCATTTTCATATATGTATTCACTTGAAATTAAGGAAAATTGAAATTATTTGACATCCTAAGTAAGATGGCCAAATTAGATATGCCTAGATAGAAATGCATAATCTTTTAGTCTAGAGAAGAACTAATTTACACTCACAAAAATCATAGGATGACTTGACATAAGTGAATTGTTAGGATGATGGGTTATCTTTAAGGTGCTGAAATAGTGCATTAACATGAACTAAACTTCATCAAATGATATCAATAAATCATGAGGAAAGCTGATGTACAAGTCATATACACTTGGCCTATATATCATGATTAGAAATAAGTTTTGAAAATATTTTTAAATCATTTTGAAAAACTATGGTGAAGTCTAATTGTTGATAGAAATTACTATTGACAATATTGATACAATGTTAGTTTAAAACATTAAAGTTTTCAATGGTTTTTAGCTTTGTGTTATTCTTTTAAAATGATAGGTATTTTCATAGAAAATTATTTTTCCAATAATATTTGATATGAGTAATTTCTGTATGAAATTTTAAGATTGTCAAAAAATAAAAAATTACTTATGCATTTTAGAATTTGAACTTAAAATAGTTTTCAAGATAATAAAAAACTAGTCGACTAATTCAGAAAACTAGTCAACTAGTGACCTTTTTTAGTCGATTCTTAGAGCTACATTTGGCTAAATAGATCCGATTTAACTATTTACCAACAATCCTAAGTATGATATGCTTGGACAAGCATTAAAAAGAAAGAAATTTTCAATGAAAATGAATAAGAAAGTTAAATACGGTGAGAATCAAATATTAAGGAGAGATTAAAGTTTAAGGTTAAACTTTTAATCTCATGTTTAGAATTTGAAATCTCCTATAAGCTTAGGAATTCTCTAAAGACATTGTTGGTGTAATCGTTAAGGGAGAATAAGCCTTTAGGACGAAGTTTCCTCCAAAGTATGATAAGTGATTTATCAAATGGGAGATTGAAGGATTTAAGGATGTTAATAAATTATGTGTGAAGTTAAAGTTTATAGAGAATAAGGTAGGAGTAAGTGGAGACTTTTAGATGTATGTCAAAGGGAAAGAATGAAAGGTTTAAATTAGAAAACCTTCATTATATTTTAGCATAAGAAGTGACAAGTTGTGCTTATGAGCTAGCTTAACTTAAAGATATTGTCAAACATAAAAAGAAGGACATTATTGGTGCAATTGACCTTAGTTCAAAATTGACTAAGTTCAAGTTGATTTTTGATGTTTAACAATATGATAATAGTTTGATGATAAGTGAAGGATAGTATGAGACATCCGGAATTGTACGAAGAGTATTAAAGAAGGAGATTGTTGGTGCAATCATCATTGGGTCGGGATGACCATGATGGATGTAGGATTCGATGGAAAGTGATTGAGCGAGAAATCAAGTAGGTCAATTTTGATCATATGCTTGACAAGTAGAAAAATATAAATAGATCAGGGAGGATAGGTGTAGCGCCCGCCCTTCCTGTCCTCCTAACACACATCCTATAGACGGGCGGCGGCGCTACGCGATCATACATTCATGCATATAACAACGGAAGCATTTAAAAAATTTACAACTTTTAACTCTAATTACATTAACCCAATCAACCTAACAATTTAATCATGGCAAAAGGTCTTAGCAATTTATTTAACTAAACATGTATTAACCATTTCAAGGTTCATAAAAATAAACATGAGTAACCACCATAGAAAGCATTAACATCTCCTAACAGTACACATAAACTGAAAATCATGCATAAGTCCGTATATGAAAAATGATCTCGTCCACCATGCCACTGCCACACACATCTTTGCCCCTCCTACTGCTCCCTTTAATTTATCCATTCCTTACCCTTTTCTGCAGTACAAGGAAAGTAAACTGTAAGCACATAGGCTTAGTAAGGTCCTTTCCTACTCACAAAAACATACATCATGAATTAAACGTAAAGTAATGACATGTTCGTTTAAACAACATATGAACACAACATTTATTTAAAGTAGAGACATGATCAATTTAGGAAAAGAACATAAACTTAGCATTTTCATCGCAACAGTACATTGTCTCTAAACATGATAATTCGATGAACATAAAATGATATATGCAAGATGCTCTTTGAAAACATAGAGTTTATATACTTAAACATAATCTCAGCATATTGGGCCCGACATTGTACCACATACATCATTCGCGCGCATCCTAAATAGATCCGAGGTAGCTAATCCCGAACCTACTAGGTTACTAGGTCCGTACTATGTCCGTCGACCTAGGGGCAACCTTGGAGCCCATCCCGTGGACCTTGTTAGGGTCCGGTACAAGCCATGCATAAAGTAAAATAACATACATGTTCTTTGTCCTAAAGAGTGTTCTTGTCTCCACTCTTAGGAAAACATTTCTTAGACATTTCATATACGTGAGTCATGCCTAACATGGGTGAAAACATAAGCATGTAGCATAGCATAAATTGACATGAGTACAATTTAACATGGCATAAGGTAGTGCCATAAGGAAAATTAAGCTAACATAAATAGAAATCATCAAATCAAAACCTTGTTACAAGCACAAGAAGATTCATGAAAGCCTACCAAACTGGCACATCCTTTGCAATAAAATATGCAAAAAAATTTAAGAAATATATACAAATCTTAGAAAACATTAACTAAGTACAATGGATTAACACAAATTAGCATTTTCCCAAAAATATAAATAGACAGATGTTTCGTTCTTATAATAATAAGATGACTTTACCAATGTCAGTACACCCACTTACTATTCCTAGTAAGATCCTCCAGTACTCCTAATAAGACTTCTGGGGTTTACAATTTGTTGGAGCTAAATAAAACTTATGCTGAATCAATAGACATATTTCCTTGGCTAATTTTTGACACAACAAACTGTCATAGCACTTGGAATCAAGCCAAACCAACTCAATATATATTTTGGTTTGACCAATTTGATGTGAGATGAAAAAAACATCAACTACTATTATTTTGGTTAATTATTACTAAGACAGCTTCTGAAATTTGGTGCCCCTTAAGCTAAAAAAAGAGTTTCATAAGATTGTTCAAGAATAATTTCTCTAATCCTATTAGCCGAACCTTCTACACATAGTTCTAGATTCTTTTGTTCAAAATTAAGCATACAACATTACATCGTAAGCACTTATACTGTACGTGAGGGGATACTTACATCCTATACCTTTTCACTAATTTATACCGTTAGACTTCACAAAGAGAAGACATCCTACGTGTTTTCTTGCTTTAGCGTGATCATCTACCAAGTCCCTCTTGAAAATCACCTCTTGAATTATCTCACGGTGGAGAAAGAACGAGAGAGATCTAGAGTCGGCGGCTGAAGAAAACGGAAGGGGAAGGGGAAGAGGAATTCTGCGGTTAGGAATAAGAAAAATTAAACGAGAGAGAGAGAGGAACGAGAGCTTCAGTGGCTGGAATTCGAGAGGGAGAGAGAGAGAGAGTGGTTGGAAGGGTTTTGGCGTGAGGTTTTAGAGAGAGGAAAGAAAAGAAATATATATATATATATATATATATATATTAAGATTTTTCTTAACCTAATTATCCCTTTAAATGATCAGCTAGATTAATCAACTTCTTTCTTTTTTTCTACCAATAGATATATTTTGTTATATCCTACTCATTGGTAATCTTATGACTTAGTGGTGGGAAGCCTATTCTTCCAAATCAACGGTTCATGGTTCAAGCCTTGACTACGAACTATTTATTCATTTTTTTTCTTTTTTTTATTCTTATTTCTATATATATATATATATTTCCTTTATATATATATATATATTTCCTTTAAATAAAAATATAGTAACTAAAATTTGGAATGTTACAATGGGACACTTGGTGGTCAGAAGTTAAATAGGATGTTAACAAGTGAGAAGTCAAGTAGGTTAAGATTAACCAGATATTTGATAGATTGAGAAATCCAAGTGAGTCGGGGAGAATCAGACACTTAGTGGTTGAAAGTCCAATAGCACATTAGCAAGTGAGAAAATTAAGTGGTGACCATACACTTGGTATGAGATGGACAGTTTTGTTAAATCAAGGTTGATTAGATGTCATGCATGAGAGAAAAAGTCCAAGCATATTAAGGAGTACCGGATGCTTAGTGTTGGTGAAGTCTTGGCAGGTCAAGGTTATTGGTACAATCAACCTTAGGTCAAGGTTGACCAAGCTGGAGTTGGACTCAAGTTAAGTTTCGATGTTTGACAATATAACTATAAGATGGTATGAGACATCTGAGATCATATGAAGGATAATGTTGGTGTGATAGGAAGCCAAGTAGGTCACGGTTGACTAGACACTTGGCATGAGATAAAAGTCCAAAAGGTCAAGGAGGATCAGATGTTTAGTGATGGGAAGTCCAAGTGGGTCAAGGTTGACAGGACACTTGGCAAGTGAAAAGTCCAAATAGGTCAAGGAGGACCAAATGTTTGGTGAGGTGATCAGATGCTTAGCAAAGTGAAGTCCCAACAGGTCAAGATGATCGAATGATTGGCAAAGTGAAGTCCTAGTAGATCAGGATTATTAGATGTTTAGCAAAAAAAAGGTTTTGGTAGGTCAAGGATGACTGGATGCTGAATGAGAAAGGTCATAATAGGTTAAGGTTAATTGGATAGCAGGTGAAGTGAGAGTTAGTTTGAAAATAGCTTAAGACTGAGGTATCAATTGACTGGTGGGGTATACCAGTCGACTGGTGTTAATGATCAAGCACTATCGAGTTTAAAACTCAATTATGAACAGTAGCAGTCGATTACTACAATACCCCCAGTCAATTGCTATAGTAACAATCGACTGCTACAGTACCCAGTTGATTGCTACAATATTTTCAGCATGTGAATAGTATTTTTATCCCAAAATCGAATAGAATATTTGGCAGTCAACTGGTAGATTTTGACAGTCGACTGATGAGACCCGAAATGATAAATTTGATGAACAGAATGTTTCCAACTCAACCAGCCAGTTTGATCGATGCTCACCAGTCGACTAGTGATTTATGGTAGTCGACTGGTGCACTATAGCAGGTCAAAATCTAACATAGATTAAGTCGTTGAAGTGTTAGTTTGAGTAACGATCGAATATCAGTCCACTGGTAGATAAGACCAGCCAATTGGCAAGCACAAATCAACCCGATGACCACTCTATAAAAGGAAATTTCGAGGTAATTTGAAAGTGCTGATTCTTGGAGACTTTGAAGGAGAAGTAATGTTGCATTTCAGACCTTCCAAGGCATTCCAACGCAACCAAGCTATGAGCAAGCAAGAATTTAATCGTGTAAAGTGTTTTGGTTCTTGTTCTTTCATTTCATTTATATATTTGTATTTGGTTGAATCTCTTGTATAAGAATAGGTTATAAGAGGTTTCTCCACCTTCAAAAGGTTTTCACGAAGGAGAAAGAATTATGGAACTATCGCTAGGAGCTAGGCCATGGAGTAGGAATTGGAGATTTTGAACCAAGTAAAAATTGAGGTATTATGTGCTTATATTGTGTTCATTTTTCTATATCTTATTTTTTTTTTGCATATAACAATCTTGTAGATGAGCATGCAAACAAAATCAACAATCGAGATGAATCACTATTCACCCCCCTTTAGTGCGCCAAGGTCCTAACAAAGGTGACCAGATGCTAAGCAAGTAAAGTCCTGGTAGGTCAAGGGTGACCAAATGCAGGGCAAGAAAGGTCCTAATAGGTTGAAGTCAATCGAATATCAAGTGAAGCGAAATTTAGATCAAGATAAGACTAAAACTGAGGTATTTGTTAATTGATAGAATATATCAGTTGACCGGTTAACCCTAAACCCTGAATTCAGGAGTTTAGGAGAGTTCAGTGGAGGTTAGGTGTGACCAATAAATTGCTAGAGTTTACTAGTTGACTAGTGTACTGTAGCAGGTCATAGAATATTTAGTTTACTCAACTCAACTAAAAGGCATCAGTCCACTAGTGTTGATGGACAGTCAACCAATGGTGATGTGGATAGAGACATTAAGTGGACATCTCAAAGAAACGGTTAAATTTACAAGCGACCAGTCGACTGATGAATCGACAGAAATCAGCCTGAGTATTTTATGGAGTTTAGAAGATATCAGTTCTTGGAGACTTTGAAGGAAAATTACTATTTCATTTCAAACCTTCAAGAGACTTTCCAAAGCAACCAAAGTAACAAAGAGTGAACAAAAGCGAGATTCACTTATAAAGTTATTGTGTTCGTTTTTATTTTCATTTAACCTGTATACTTATATTTGGTTGTGTTGCTTGTAAAGAACATGTGTAAGAGGTTTCTTCACCTACTGAAGGTTTGTGAGAAGGAGAAAGAGTAGTTGTGACACTGTCAAGAGCTAGGTCTAAAGTAGGAACTAGGAGTTTCTATGTAAAATTTGATGTCTTGTGCTTGTGTATTCTTTGTTTATGTTTTGTTTTCCGCTGCACTTTAATGTTTTGTATACAAACACGAAAGTAAGCAATGTCACGATCCTAACATAAGCAACACAAAACATAAGTATAACATAAATTGATTTTAGATGGTTCGAAACTCCCGGTTCCTACTCCACGACCTAGCTCC
The DNA here is from genome assembly GCA_025175895.1 of Wurfbainia villosa. Taxonomy (NCBI): domain Eukaryota; kingdom Viridiplantae; phylum Streptophyta; class Magnoliopsida; order Zingiberales; family Zingiberaceae; genus Wurfbainia; species Wurfbainia villosa. The sequence continues at coordinate 82,808,733 of CM046000.1, read as the reverse complement.
TAACGGTATCACCACTACTCTTTTTCCTTCTAAAAAAACTTTCAAAGGTGGAGAAACCTCTTACAATATATTTCTTTACAAAAAATATAACCAAACACAAACATAATGAAAGTAAAGCAAAATAAAAGATGAACAATACTTTACACAATGAGATCTTTATTTGCTCGTAGTTTGGTTGCTTTGGAAAGCCCCTTGAAGGTTTGGAATGTAATAACAACTCCCCTTCAAAGTCTTTAAGAATCAACATCTTCAAATCACCATGAAACCCTTTTTTATAGAGTTATTGTCAGGCTAATTTCTATCGATTAATTGACTAGCCTTTCACATAGTCAACTAGTATCCTGTTGATTCGACTGTTGCTCTAAGTTGTCAACTCAACGACTCTATCCACGTCACCACTAGTAGACTAACCATAACCATTAGTCGACTGATGTGTGTTAGCCAAGCACCTTAATTGACTAATAAATATTCTATTACATGCTATAGTAATATCAGTTGGTTGATCACTTTCATCAAGCAACTACATAACCTTATGTGTTCTACTACAATACCATTAGTCGACTGATAAACCCTAATAGTTGATTGGTCACATCTAAACCTCTACTAAACTCTCCTAAACCTTTGAACTTAGGATTTAGGATTCAACAATTGACTGATATACTATATCAGTTGATTGATAACTTAGTTTCAATCATATCTTGAGCTATCTCTTACTTCACCTGCTATCTAGTTGATCTCAACCTACAAAGATCTTTCTCGCCCAACAAATGATTGGCCTTGACCTGTCAAGACTTCACCTACCTAGCTGTAGGGATTTATTATGCAAAATAGCATATGCGCAATGGAAAAATAGGATCCCTTCCAAGTGATCATTGCGAAAGAAAACCTCGTACAAAAAATAAATTTCTCAAAACCTATCTTATAGGAGAATATTACTTTTGTTGCGTGCCTTTTTAATCCCGCTTCTCCTTGGGTTTGTTGGATCTTTTAGCACGTTCAAATGTCCGTGCCTCTATATGTATCCACACGAGCAAGCTCTTGTCTCACAAAAGAAACTAGAAGAGCTCTCCTTTACTTCTTGCTAGAGAAGTCCCTAAAGGAGAGGAAGGTAGGGAAAAAAAGAAAGGAAGAAGAAGACCACTCTTCTTGCTAGCCTTTGTCTCCTTCCACCTCATCAAGCTTAGGTGGCATGCTTATATGACATGCTTAGGTGGCATGCTTATGTGGCATTCATGCATGTTGAATTAATCTTATTAATTCAATAAGCTTATGTTATCATATTGAATTAATCTCATTAAATCAATAAGGTAACATATTGAATTAATCTTATTAAATCAATTAAGCTTAGGCTATCATGATAACATATTTATTTAATCTTATTAAATTAATAAGCTTAGCATATTGAATTAATCTCATTAAATCAATAAGCTAAAATTCTCATTAAGCTTAAAGTCCAAAAATCATTTTGTACTTAAGCTAATTCCCAAATTATTCTAGTCAAACTAGAATGCACTAATTCTTCTAATCATCATACTCTTTGTTTGTGACCCTATAAGCTCTCATATCATTGGCAGTGGATCTAAACTCTTTTAGATACACAAGCAATGAGCGACATTTAGCAATACATCATTGCTACCCAAGTTACGAAATAAGTCAAGATCCGACTAACCTTTCCGTGACTACTATAATGTATGACCGTGTCCTTCTATCCTTGATATCAGATTGACCAATGAGGCATAGACCGTGTCATCCTCGATCAATCTATGTGTTTCTTGATCTCTGAGTAAACTAACTCAAACAAATGAGCTCAATATCTCATATTGACTCATTCGAGCATGACCATGCGTTTTAGTAGTTCTACTCAATCAAGGGGCCCACAGATATCACTCCCGTCATATGGGAGGGATAGATCCTATCTACATCACTCACATCCCTCCACATAATTTGTTATATATCCAGTAATCGCCTTTACGGTCCACCCTGTTACGGGTGACGTTTGACGATACCAAAGTACATAACTCCTTATGTAGGGAACCATAGTGACTTCAGGTTTGAGGACTATTCATACCAATAGTCACATGAGAAAGTTTATGACACTCATATGACGATCCATGAAACTTTCTCATGGCGGGTCAGTTCAGTATATATTCTCTAATATATACTCATGTGTCAACTTGATATCATATATCCATGACTTGTGAGATCAAGTCATCAATTGACCTACATGCTAGTCTTTATGTATTAATATTGCCCTTGCATATTAATACTTGACTAGGAACATTTAGGAAAGTGTTCTCTCTAACCTCTCATAATCAATTACGCGATTGATGTGTGAGATAATAACCTACTTTTCTAGGGCATTATTATATTTAATTTAGCTGGCACAAGCAAGATGTAAATATAATAACCAATCCTTTGCCTTTATAAAATATGATACAAAATGTTCCCTATTCAACCATCACATGATTGGTTCTAGGGCTATAACTAACAATCTCCCACTAGCACTAGTACCAATCACTATAATATCTGATACCTAGTGACCTAGTGTGACCATCATGCTTCCTCTGTGCCAAAGCCTTGGTCAATGGATCTGCGATGTTAGCTTCTGTCGGTACTCTGCATATCCTCACATCTCCTCTATCGATGATCTCTCGAATGAGATGGAAGCGCCGCAGTATGTGTTTGGTCCGCTGATGTGATCGAGGTTCCTTAGCCTGTGCAATAGCCCCATTGTTGTCACAATAGAGGTCTATTAGATCTGCAATGCTAGGAACTACCCCAAGTTCACTGATGAACTTGCGGAGCCAAACAATATACTTGGCTCGTTGTAGAATCAAGAATCGTGTCCGCCGAACTCTTCCACCGCGGCTCCACCATTCGTGCAAAATACGATTCTCGCGATCTATAGTCATCCTTGTCTGTTTGGAAGCTTGCATCACTGTAACCCTTTACAGTTAGCTCCTCATTGCCTCCAAATATCAGGAAATATTCTTTCGTTCTTCGTAAGTATTTAAGAATATTTTTGACTGTTATCCAGTGACTTTCACCTGGATCCGACTGGTATCTACTCGTCATGCTCAAAGCATACGAGACGTCAGGACGAGTACAAAGCATGGCGTACATGATAGACCCTATAGCAGATGCATAAGGGATCTTATCCATGCGATCTCTCTCCTCCTTAGAAGAGGGACATTGAGTCTTCGAAAGACTCACACCATGTGATAAAGGCAGAAATCCTTTCTTGGAATTTTGCATAGCAAAACGATCTAGCACTTTATCAATGTATGTACTCTGACTTAGGCTAAGTAATCTTTTAGATCTATCTCTATGAATCTTGATACCTAGAATATAGGCAGCTTCACCTAAGTCTTTCATCGAGAAACAATTCCCTAACCACATCTTCACAGACTGGAGTGAGGGAATATCATTTCCGATGAGAAGTATGTCATCTACATACAAGATAAGAAATACAACTGTGCTCCCACTATTTCTCTTGTAGACACAAGGTTCATCTTCATTCTTGATGAAACCAAACTCCTTGATTGCATCATCGAATCGAAGATTCCATCTTCGAGAGGCTTGCTTTAGTCCATAAATGGACCTTTGCAGTTTGCATACCTTTCCAGGATGCTTTGGATCTTCAAAACCCTCAGGCTGTGTCATGTACACATCCTCGAGTAGCTTTCCATTCAGAAAAGCGGTTTTGACATCCATCTGCCAGATCTCATAATCGTGGTAGGCTGCAATAGCAAGTATGATCCGAATGGATTTAAGCATCGCAACTGGTGAAAAGGTTTCATCATAGTCAACACCATGAATTTGTTTGAATCCTTTAGCCACCAATCTACCTTTATAGGTATGCTTATTACCATCCATGTAAGTCTTTACTTTAAAGACCCACTTACACCCAATGGGTTTTACCCCTTCAGGTGGATCAACCAAAGTCCATACTTGGTTAGTGTACATGGATTCCATTTCGGATCTCATGACCTCTAGCCATTTCTCGGAATCTGGGTTCATCATAGCTGCTTGATAGGATGTAGGCTCGTCAAGATCGACAAGCAATACATCACCGTTGTCAGTCAAGAGAAAAGAATATCTCTCGGGTTGACGACGGATCCTATCAGATCTACGAAGAGGTTGGTCTACTTGAACAGGTGTTTGCTCCACAACCTTTTGGGCAATATTTTCCTCATCCACAACACTTTGTGGTGCCTGTTCATTTTCCATTGAAGCCTTAGTGTTATCTTTATCTTGAATTTCTTCAAGATGAATTTTACTCCCATTAGTTTTTCTAGAAATAAATTCTCTTTCTAGAAAGACAGCATTTCTGGCAACAAACACCTTGCCAAGTGTGGGATTGTAAAAGTAATATCCCTTAGTTTCCTTGGGATATCCTACAAAATAACACTTATCTGATTTGGGTCTTAGTTTATCTGAGACTTGACGTCTAACATAAGCTTCACAACCCCAAATATTTATAAAAGACATTTTGGGACTCTTCCCAGTCCATAACGTATATGGTGTCTTTTTTACGGCTTTTGATGGGACGCGATTAAGTGTGAAATCGGCTGTCTCTAGAGCTAAACCCCAAAAGGAAGTAGGTAGATCAGTCTGGCTCATCATTGATCGTATCATATCTAATAGAGTACGATTTCTCCTCTCAGATACACCATTCCATTGTGGTGTTCCAGGTGGAGTGAGTTGGGATATTATCCCACACTCAGCCAGGTGATCACGAAACTCTTGACTAAGGTATTCACCATCTTGATCTGATCGAAGTAGCTTTATACGCTTACCAAGTTGGTTTTGTACTTCATTCTTGAATTCTTTGAACTTTTCAAAGGATTCTGACTTATGTCTCATCAAATATAAGTAGCCAAATCTACTCATATCATCAGTGAAAGTAATAAAGTACTTATAGCCTCCTCTGGCTTTGACATTGAAAAGGCCACATACATCAGTATGTATGAGTCCTAACAAGTCCGTCGCTCTCTCGCCATGTCCACTAAATGGAGTTTTAGTCATCTTTCCTAAAAGACAAGATTCACATACCTCATATGATTCAAAATCAAATGAGTCCAATAATCCATCTTTATGGAGTTGGGATATGCGTTTTTCATTTATGTGACCTAGGCGACAGTGTCAGAGATATGTTTGGTTCAAATTATTTGATTTGAACCGTTTGGTATTTACGTTATAAATTGGGTTTTCTAAATCTAGAACATAGAGACCATTCATAAGTGGTGCATTACAATAGAACATTTCATTCAAATAAATGGAACAACATTTGTCCTTTATTATAAAAGAAAAGTTTTTCTTGTCTAAACAAGATACAGAAATTATGTTCTTCGTTAATGCAGGTACATAAAAGCACTCCTCTAGTTCTAAGATAAGCCCAGTGGGCAAAGACAAAGAATATGTTCCTACAGCTACAACAACAACTTTTGCGCCATTGCCTACTCGTAGGTCCACTTCGCCTTTTGCCATTAGTCTACTATTTCTCAGTCCCTGCACATTAGTACAAATGTGAGATGCACATCCAGTATCTAATACCCATGTAGAAGAAATAGATAGATTAACTTCTATAACGTGTATACCTGAGGCAGAAGTCCCACTTCTTTTCTTCTTTACTTCCTCAAGGTAGATTTTGCAGTTCCGCTTCCAGTGTCCAGTCTCACCGCAATGGAAACAATCCCCTTCCTTAGGTACTTTACCTTTACCCTTTGAAGTGGATGAATTGGCCTTGCCTTTGGCTTGGGTCTTACCCTTGCCTTTGCGCTTACCTTTGCCCTTCTTGACCATTAGTACGTTACTAACTTTCTTCTTGAGATTCGGTTCAGCAGTTCTTAACATGCTGAGAATCTCAGGCAAAGGCTTATCAATTTCATTCATGTTATAATTCATGACGAATTGATTATATACTTCCGGCAATGATTGCAGGATAGCATCGGTTGCCAATTCTTGGCTCAGTGGAAAACCTAGTCTTTCAAGGTTCTCAACGTACCCTATCATTTTAAGTACGTGAATTCCTATAGGTGTTCCTTCTTGCATCTTGCATGCAAAAAGAGCCTTAGACACTTCAAAACGCTCGTGCCTAGCTTGTCCTTGATATAGTTGTTTCAAATGCTCAACCATACCATAGGCATCCATGTTCTCATGTTGCTTCTGAAGCTCAGAGTTCATGATGGCAAGCATAAGACATGACACATCTAATGCGTCATCTTGATGATTCTTATAAGCATCCTTTTCAGCACAAGTGACCGTAGGGGCGGGTGTTTCAGGGTAGACTGTTCTAGGACATACAGTTTACGTTCTTGCTCGAGGATAATCCTCAAGTTCCTATACCAGTCTAGAAAGTTAGCTCCATTGGGCTTGTCTTTCTCAAGGACAGATCGCAAGTTGAGGGGGTGTGTCGTGTTAGATGACATGGTGATCTACAACATCAAAATGCAAAATTAAGTATCATACCTAAGTCATTTAATTAGGCCTTTAATTAAATAAGGCTCCCACTAAATTCTCATAGCTTTGATATGAGCTAATCATTGATGTAGGTAAACACATTTTACTTACATCATTAGCTTCTATTTAGCTATAAATTTATATGGGATAAAGATCCACATCATACTTCGTCTTGAGTTAGCTTTGGCTAATCGCCCAAGACGTAGTATGATTAGGTAGGCAATCTTTTGCCAATTACATCTGATGTAACTCTTTAATAGCTTTGGTTAAGTTTAGATTAGTTTAGTGCTTATTCCTAAACCAGCTTCCAGGCCGTGGCGAGGCACAGAGGCCTTCTTTGATATCGGAGCAACGACCACTTTCTAAGACAAAGCTGATGTTCGGAAATCACACAAAACTAATTTTAAAACTTATGTTCAAAGCTAATATATGCCTCTACTTTCTTAATTAATTAAGAAAAACTTAATTAAGTCTTAACCAAGTTTGATAGCGGGACATCACGATTGTCCACTCACACTCTTCCAAGATAAAATGCATTGCTTTGCTTTGGCAAACCCAACAACAAATGATCGAGGAAGTAGTGAGTACCAAACTTTGGTAGGCATATCGTTTTTGACTTATTAAGAAATAAACTTAAACATGCATCACATACATATTAGCATACATCACATATAAGCTAAATTAACATGCATCACATACATATTAAACTAAGCGTGTCATGGTTATGACCCTTATTCTACAATCTTCTCAAGCCAATGAAAAGATTGATTGGTCAACCTAGGGATAGCATCTTCTCCCAAGTGCTTCTTTTTGGTTGTCTTGTGTTGTTGACTTCCTCCTTGTAACGTCATCTTCCAATGGACCCTCCATCTTTGTTTTGTATATTACAAAAGGAGAAATACTCGAGTTACATTCGAGTCTAAAACTAATTTTTCAACAAGAATTTTAGGAGAAAGGCACGACACGCAGGCCGTATTAAGAATTACAACACACACATTCACAAACTTTTGGGACTAGGCCATAACCATGCACCATGTCAATTTTAACTTTTAAAAGACATCGGATATTTTATTATGTTTGAAAAATTGCTAATGCAATTATCAACTCATAATAAAATTTATCCCACTACTATATCATATATAAAATAGAGAAAACCTATTTTTTTATACGATATTTCACAAGTGGCTCTGATACCACTGTAGGGATTTATTATGCAAAATAGCATATGCGCAACGGAAAAATAGGATCCCTTCCAAGTGATCCTTGCGAAAGAAAACCTCGTACAAAAAATAAATTTCTCAAAACCTATCTTATAGGAGAATATTACCTTTGTTGCGTGCCCTTTTTAATCCCGCTTCTCCTTGGGTTTGTTGGATCTTTTAGCACGTTCAAATGTCCGTGCCTCTATATGTATCAACACGAGCAAGCTCTTGTCTCACAAAAGAAACTAGAAGAGCTCTCCTTTACTTTTTGCTAGAGAAGTCCCTAAAGGAGAGGAAGGTAGGGAAAAAAAGAAAGGAAGAAGAAGACCACTCTTCTTGCTAGCCTACACTCACAAAAGCCACACAACCAAAGCCTCTCACCACCAAGCTCTCTCCAAGCCTCAAGCTTCACCAAGTTTGGCCGGCCACCCCATGAAGTGTTTTATAGGATTGAAAAAACCTTTCACCTCCTATCACATTCAATGCAATCAATTGCATTGAAAAATAATCACTCCTTGTTTGGCCGGCCACATGTGGAGAAATTCCAAAGGTCAAAACCCTTTGTCTCCTTCCACCTCATCAAGCTTATGTGGTATGCTTATGTGGCATGCTTAGGTGGCATGCTTATGTGGCATTCATGCATGTTGAATTAATCTTATTTAGTGACTTCAGGTTTGAGGACTATTCATACCAATAGTCACATGAGAAAGTTTATGACACTCATATGACGATCCATGAAACTTTCTCATGGCGGGTCAGTTCAGTATATATTCTCTAATATATACCCATGTGTCAACTTGATATCATATATCCATGACTTGTGAGATCAAGTCATCAATTGACCTACATGCTAGTCTTTATGTATTAATATTGCCCTTGCATATTAATACTTGACTAGGAACATTTAGGAAAGTGTTCTCTACAACCTCTTATAATCAATTCTGCCAATTGATGTGCTGTAGATAAGAACCTACTTTTCTAGGGTATTATTATATTTAATTTAGCTGGCACAAGCAAGACGTAAATATAATAACCAATCCTTTTGCCTTTATAGAATATGATACAAAATATTCCCTATTCAACCATCACATGATTGGTTCTAGGGCTATAACTAACACTAGCATCCGATCACCTTAACCTACCAAGACTTCACCTACCCAACATCCAGTCACCTTGACGTGCTAAAACTTCACCGACACCAAACATTCGGTCCTTGATAAGTTTAGATTTTTCACTCATACCTAATAATCGATCAACCTTAACCTATCAGGACTTCTCTAATGTCAAACATTTGATCTTCTTTGACCTATTTAGACTTCCATACTCACCTAACGTTTGGTCTTTCTTAATCTATTAGGATTTTTCTATTCACCTAACATCCAATCTCCCATGACCTATTTGGACTTTTCATCTCATGGTAAATATCCGATCAATTGTGACCCACTTAGGGTTCTCACTTGCCAATGCCCTGTTAGACTTTTGACCACTAAATGTTTGGTCCTTCTTGACCCACTTGGATTTTCTTCAATTCATGTCAAATGATTGATCTTCCATAACCCACTTAGATTTTCTTCAATTCATGCCAAGTGTCTGATCTTCCATAAGCCACTTGGATTTCCTTTATCTTACATCACTTATCAAATATTTGATCAATCTTGACCTACTTAATTTCTCACTCAAATACCTTTCATTTAATCCTACATCCATCATAATCAATCTGACCCAATGATAATTACATCAAAAATCTCCCTTTTCAGTACTCTTCATTGCATAACCTTGGATGTCACATACTATTCATCATGTATCGTTCAACTATTGTCATATTTTCAAATATCAAAACTCAACTCGAATTTAGTTAACCTTGACCTGAAGCCAATTATATCAACAATCTTTCTCCTTTTTTATGTTTGACAATATCTTTAAGTTAACTAGCCCATTGACCCATCTTGTCACTTCTTATGCCAAAGTATAATGAAGATTTCTTAACTTAAAACCTTTCATTCGCCCCTTTGTCATACATAAAAAATTCTTCTTACCCATACCTCATTCTCCATTCATCAATATTTTTAAATCTTTCAACCTCTCTTTTGATAAATCAATTATTTATTACACTTTGAAGGAAAACTTTCCTCTAAAAGCTTGCTTCCCATTTATCATTGTACCAATAATGTCTTTGGAGAGTTCCTAAACATATAGTAGATTTTAAATTCTAAATATGAGGTCAAAATTCAACTTTGAACTTTAACCTCCTCCTTAAAGTTTGATTCTCACCCTATTTAACTCTTCTATTTATTTTCATTGAAAACTTTTTCTCTTTTAATGTTTATCCAAGTATATCAAAGGGTTAGGAGTAGTTAACATACATAGAGTTTTTAAATGGCTAAACCAAACTTATTCGATCAGAAACAATTCTGATAGTCAACTAATAAAGGTCACCGGTCGATTCATACTAGTCCTAGTTGATTAGTTTTCTGAACTAATTGATTGATTTCTGATAAATATGAAAATAGTTTTTTAGACCAAATGTAAAAATGAATAAAGAATTATATATCTTTCAAAAAATCTTGAAACTTCATACAAACATTACTTATGTCAAATACTATAAGGAAAAAAAAATTCTATGAAAACATCTATCATTTTCAAAGAATAACATAAAGTTGGAAACCATTAAAAATTTCAATGTTTCATCCTAACTTTTTTTCAATACTATCAATGTTGATTCACAATAACAAATATATTTCACCAATATTTTCCAAAATGATTTTAAATTCATTTTGAAGAATTATTTTTAATCATGATCTATGGGCTATGTGCACATAATTTGTATGTTAGCTTTCCTCATGATTTATTCATATGAAATTCATATCATTTGATAAAGTTTAGTTCATTTTAATGCACCATATCAACACCATGAACTTAACCCATCATCCTAACATCTCATTTGTATTTAAACTATCTCAATACACATACAAGTCATCCTATGATCTTTGTGAGATGTAAATTAGTTCTTTCCTAGAATAAGAGATCCTGTATTTCTATCTAAACATTTCTAATTTGATCATTCTACCTAGGATGTCAAATATTATCATTTATCCTTCATTCCAATTAGATAAATCAATGCATGAATATGATCGTGATATATATTAAGTGTAGAACTCTCAAAAGAAAATCTACCAATCTTAAATGATGCATGATATTATGGCATGACAAGAACAAACCTATGCATCAAAATTACATGTTCTATATAATCATGTAACATATGATGCCGCCCCCATGGCAATGGCGTGACGGTTAATCACGAGACTCCTCGCTGCACTGCCAGGGGTTGATTCCACCCTGGTTGTGTGCGCTGTGCGGATGACGGTAGAAATCAACTCCTCTGTCTTAGCATGGTCGGCCCTTCTGGCACTGGCATGAGTTTCCAACGTGCTCGAGCCGCGCATCATCCTGATTTACCCACGTCGACAGTCAAAAAACTTCCATGGTGCCAGGGTGGTCAGCCATCAGGATTAGTAGGGAAGAGAAATCGTACCTGATACTTGATGTAAATAAAAAAAAATGTAACATATGATGTCATGACAAATAGTATAACATATAAAACATGACAAATGTGTAAGGTAATAAAGTATAAAAATATCTAAGTATTCAATTTAATCATCATTATCTAAAATTATGTCAAATACCAAATTTGATATAAGAACAAACCAACTTCCTCAAGTGTACCAAAACTCTAAACTTGGTACACTAATGACTCTATCCTAATGTGTCAATCATAATCACATTTTAAATTTCTATTTCCATTAGTACTTCCTAAAATCCTTTAGGATAAAATTCTAAGTTCATTTTCAAAGTATCACTGCACCTCAAACATACTCTACAATCTCGACTTTACTATAGTTAGGTTAACTACCTTTCCACTCTAAGTTGACACACCCTATACTCATTTAGTGTGAAGGGATCACTCTCCTAGGAACCCAAAATTTATTGGAGCTCCTTATATTTTCTAGGTATTGACTAGGGACAACCTCCCTTGATACCTTTCCAATGACTCTCTTAGGCTTCATAGAAGTCTTGCTCATTGTAGTCTCATTAAGGTCAACTCTATGGATAATCCCCCTTGTAACTTTGACTTTACTCGTAGACTTAGGGTTAGTTTCATAGTTATATGGAACTCTATGGTACGAAGGTATGCTTTCCTTGGACTTAGGCTTGTATCTCAAACATTTTTTTATCCTTAGATAGTTTTTGCCTATCAAACCCTAGATTGTATCCTTTTGACCCTTTGAATATATATATATATATATATATATATATATATATATATATATATATATATATATATATATATAATCTTTTTAAGATCTTCTCTAATTTGTTGAGTCTTGACCTTAAAACTCAATTTTCTTCCTCTAATATCATGATTCTTGATTTTTTAATTTTTCTTTGGACATTTTTATTCCTAGGCATATGTCTAGTCTTATTAAGATTATTGTCTAAATTATTTTACACCTTCCTATCCTTAGATAGAGTAGTTTTTGGGTTATGAAATTTAGAATTATCTTTAGGTTTTTTATATTTCTTATTAACGTGATAATTTTCACTTAAATCATTAAATTTAGCTCTAGCATAATTTTTATCATGATATATCGAAGTTGCATTATGTAATGATATCTTAGGTTTTATCTTAGAAGCTCCCCCTAAGTTTAAGCTTCCACCCATGTTCTTCTTTGGGTGCTTCTCCCTTGGATATTGATTCTGGTAATGTCTCCTTTGATTACATGAGAAGCGCACTATGTGTCCCTTTCCTTTGCATATTAAGGTATCAATTTTCTTTGGCTTCTCCTTTGCTCACGGTACCACTTGAACCTTCTTCTTGGTTAATCATGGGCATCTACTCTTATAATGCTCTTTCTCCCTACACTCAAAACATATTATGTGATTCTTATTTTTATGAATTGAGCTTGTGTTATCTTCCTTGGTGATAGGGGAAGCACAGGATCATTTTTCATCGGCTCTGGATGTTGAGGGCTCTTCTTGTTCCGGTGTTGACGGTTTATCCTCCATCTCAATTCTTGAGGTAGAGGTTTTTTCATCTTTCATGATCTTGAAAATTGAACATATCTCAATTTCTAAATCTTCAAACTCTTGAACCAAGCAGTTTGCTTCCTCAAACTCATCATCCACTTGTGTCGATGATGGACTCTCATGAAGCTTGGCCAATTTGCTCCATAGTTCATTTGCATCCTTGTATTTTTTCTAATTTATATAAGATTTCATTAGATATCAAATTTTTGGCTACCTTGTCATTTACCTCAGATCTTTGGAATTGTTCCTCGGTCCATTTAGTCTTCCGAAGTAGTTTTTCCTTCTTATCATTTAGAGCTTCAAATCCCACCATAAGAGTGAACCAATTTTTTATGTCCATTTGCAAGAACATATCAATTCTAGCCTTCCATTGAGCAAACCCTCCTAATCCAAAAGGAAATGGAAATTGGATGTCATATACAAATCCGTCTTCGAACTCTATAAATCCTTGTAATTCTCTAGCTTGTGCTCCATCAGTGGTTAGTCCGGTGAAGAGTAACTTTATTCTGATACTACTTACTAGGACTTGTGCAGTGTTAGATGGGGTGAATAGTATTTGTGACTTGATCGACGATTGCATGCTTGTCCATAAAAAGTTAATGTGCAGCGGAAATAAAGCATAAAGAATACAAAACACAAGCATAATACAAATTGATTTTACATGATTTGAAACCCTCGAATCCTACTCCACAGTCTAGCTTCTAGTAGTATAACCACTACTTTTTTTTTTCTCAAAAAACTTTCAAAGGTGAAAAAATCTCTTACAATCTATTTATTTACAACAAATACAATCAAATACAAAGATAATGAAAGTAAAGCAAAATACTAGATGAACAACACTTTATACAATGTGATCTTTACTTGCTCGTAGTTTGGTTGTTTTGAAAAGATTCTTGAAGTTCTAAATGCAACAACAATTCCCCTTTAAAGTCTCCAAGAATTGACATATTTAGATCACCATGAAACCCTCCTTATAGGGATGTTGTCGGGTTGTTTTTTGTCGATCAATTGACTAGCCTTACACACCAATTAACTAGTTCCTTGTTGATTCGATCGTTGCTCAGAGCTGCCAACTCAACGACTCTATCCACATCATCACCATTCGACTGATGTTTGTAGGATCGTGAATTCTGAGAGAGGGGGGGGGGTTGAATCTCAGAGTTATGAAAATTTTCTTTTTAATCAAAGTAAATGCAGTGAAAAATAAAAACAAAATACTCAAGGATTTTACTTGGTTCGTAATCCTAGCTGAATTTCTACTCCAAGGCCCGTGACTCTCCAAGAGTCACCTCATCCGACAATACACTAAAGTCCCTCCGAATCGAGAACCTTCGATCTCAGAGGGTTTTGCTTTTACTAGATGTTAAGGGTAAGGTAACACACTACCTTTCCCTCATAAAGTTTAAGTACAAAAAGTGAAATACAATAATTAAAAATTATACCGACACTTTAAGACTTATCAAAAGAGCTCAGAGTGTAGGAGTGTCAGCATGTTGAAGCTTTTGCGAATGATGAATGATGGCGACAACACTTCGGAGTAGCAGCAAAATTATATTCGAAGTTGACCCTCCATTTCTTTTATAAACCATCTCCAGGCACTAGATCACCTCTCAATCGACTCTACACTAACCCATCGATATGGAATTCTGATCATCCCAGGTGTCTGGACTCGGTCCAGTTGACTCCAAGCCAGTCTGATCCGGTCTACTACTGTTTCAATATTTTCCTATTCCAATCACCTAGACCCGGTCTAGTCGATTGGAATTCCTATCATCTCGATTACACGATCTCTAGTCGATCAATAGCCCAACTTGCCAATTTGACATCCCAATCGCTTGGACCTAGTCCAGTCTGTTAGTGATATATGAGAGATGTCCTAAGGCAATCGCCTTATGTTTGAACCATTTATATGATAAATGAAGATTCACTATTTGAGTATACATGTTTTCATGTATTTGATTAGATCTTAAACTCATTTACTGAATGTCTACGATACGAATCATACCATGAGAGAATTTGTGATTAGATCACAACTAGTGAGTATCTCTACATGTGTAATTGTGATGTATCAGAATTATCCCTAGTCGATGAATTGATGGATTTGGACACCATTGATTCTGTCAAGACTAGCACGAGGTATACTCCTTGGTGTATCCAAGCAGCTAATTCTCACTGGCTAGAGACATTGTGATGTCTGGAGTTAATCGTGGATGCTAGTTATGGTAACTAGTTCATTGGAGTGACCAGCCGTAAGACTTCATATGATTCTCTGCATATATAGATATGTCAATGAAGTTCTTACTACAGCTTAAGTGCGATGTTCCTTTGACTTGTGATATTCAAGTCATCTTGATTATAAAGACTTATTCTTTGATATCTTAAGCAAGCATCTCTGAGGAGATGTGGACCCGGGATGATTGGGTATAAGTCGAAGTGATCAAAGGTGTTTGAATAGCCTATAAAGGATTCACCACTCCTTGCGAGGAGATGTATACCCATGGCCTCTCGTCGGATTGTTACTAAAGTCTTTGGCCAAAGCATTACATGTTTAGAGTAAGGTACTCTTCGATACATGTGTAGTAACTAGAATCCGTAGGATGAGGAAATAATACTTGGGCTAGGTGTGACGTAGTCAGCCTAGTGGGGACTAACACTATAGACCATATCCTGAACCAAGTGGGTATAAGATGAGTGAAGGGAATGGGGTACGATTCATTCGAGCTGCTGAAGGGTTTCAGAAATAGTTCTGGATCAACCGTTGATTTTTTTGTTAGTGAAAGCCCTAGAGCCAATCATATGATGATTGTTGTATGGACTTTATTGTATCATATTCCTATTTATAAAGGCATGGTTATTATATTTACTTGTATTGGTGCCAAATAACTAAATATAATAATGTCCTTGGGTAGTAGGTTCTTATCTATGTCAATCGATTGGATGAATCGATAATGAGATGATATAGAGAACACTACTCTTAATCATTCCTAGTCGAGTATTAACATTCAGGGACAATGTTAATGCGTAGAGACTAGCATGTAGGTCAACAAGATGACTTGATCTCACAAGTCATGGATATGAGATATCAAGTTGACACATGGGTATGCATTGGAGAATGTATCTTGAATGACCCGCCATGAGAAAGTATCATGGATCGTTATATGAGTGTCATATACTTTCTCATGTGGCTATTAGTATGACTATTAGTCCTTAGACACAAGTCACCATGGTTCCCTACATAAGGAGTTGCATACTTTGGCCACAAACGTCACCCGTAAATGGGTGGACTATAAAGGCGATTACTGGGTATGTAACGAATTATGCGGAGGGATGTGAGTGATGTAGATGGGATCTATCCCTCCTATATAACGGGGGTGACATCGATATTCTTGATAGAGTGAGACCACGAAGTGCATGGCCATGCCCAAATGAGTCAATATGAGATATTGAGCTCATTTGATTAGAGTGAGTCTACTTGGAGTTCAAGATTTAGATTGTACCGAGGATGACACGGTCTATGCCTCGATTGGTCAATCTAGATGTCAAGGATAGAGGGACATTGTCACATATTGTGAGAGTCACAATTAGTAGTCACAAAGGTGATGTTGGAGCTCAACATTCTTGTAACTTGGGTAGCAATGATGTGTTGCTAGATACCGCTCATTGCTTATGTTCCTAAATCGGTTTAGGGACATTGCCAACGTTACAAGAACCTATAGGGTCACACACATGAGAGCAATTAGATGGAGATTAGGTTCATATGATGAACCATGAGGATTAGGTTCATGGGATGAACCAAATTGGATTAAGAGTAATCCAAATTAGACTAATTGAGTTAGACTCAAGTTGATTCAAGTGTTGAATGAGTCTAATTGAGATTTGATTCATCAAATCAATTTAAATTAATGAATAGAGATTCATTATAAAATTGACTTGAGTCAAGTGGTTAGATTTGATCAACCATGGGAGATTAGAGGTCAAGTTTGACTTGACTTGAGAGGGAAGTTGAAAGGTCAAGTTTGACTTGACCAAATGCCATGTCATGATGATGACTAGGCATGGCCGGCCAATGATGATGCTCCACATCATCATTGACTTGGTCAATTAGTGCCACATCATGAGGGAGACCAAGGGTCATGGGAGTTACATGCATGCATGTAACTCCCCCTCCATGAAGTGGCCGGCCACCATTTGGGGGTTATGTGAGTGAAAATTCATTTTGTGAGTAATCACTCATTACTTCATCTTCTTCCTTGGGAATTTTCCTCTCAAGCTCTCCCTCTCCTTCCTCTCTTTGGCCGAACCAACCAAGGAGTGCTAGCACACTCAAGGTTGAGTTTTCTTCCACCTATTGCTTGTGTGGATACCATAGAGGAGTGTGCACTTGACACTCTCGAGTTCCGGCGGACTTTGGACGAGCGGGATTTGCGAAGGGCATCGCATCAAGGGTAACATCCTTATCTCTTAGTTCTAAGGTAGATCTAGAGGATTTTGTAAGCACATACATGTAATTAGTTTTAATACTTCTTCGCGGATCCGTGGTCGGGACTTCGGGGTTTCAGCAAAAGCGGTTTGCGGCGGAAAAGCCCAACAGATGTATCGAGCCACGCAGAAGCATGTATGTGTTTCGTTTTTGTATTTTTGATATTAGATATAAAAATTACAGATTTTTATGTGTCTGTAAATTTCCTAATTTTATAGAATTTTTGGGTATTTTTCTCGTAGAGTCGAAGCAACGAGTGTTGGGACACTCGTAGGCTTCAACCGTCGAGAAAAACTCTCCGAATCGGCGAGTTCTCGCTTTAGGTTTTTGGGACAGCGACTTAAGTCGCTGTAGGATCGTTGTAGGGACACTCGCGAAGTTTATTTTTGCAGTAGGGGCTGCCCTATCCCCGAAAGGGGCCATGTCCCGCGATCGCGCGAAACCGCTTAGCGGGACCGCTTTCGGAGATGACTCATAAATTCGAAATAAATTAGGAAAAATTATAGAAATTTTCTGTAAAAATACATAATTTTGAATTATGTATGATTCTGTGATTGTCATGGCCCAATAACCCAATAGGATTGGATTATGTGTGTTGTAATTCATAATACTACGGCTGCGTCTTGGTTTTGTGGTCAGGCGTGTTGTAAAATGTTTGCGACCTGCGCGTCGCACCTTTTCTTTTAATATTCTAGTTGTAAATAGTTTAAGACTCGAATGTAACTCAAGTTTCGTATTTGTAATGTACAAAAATGGAGCGGTGGAAAGTCCACTTGAAGACGAGCTTACGAGAAGGGTGACGACGACACATGGCGGTCAAAGGAAGCGCTTGGAGATGCCGCTAGCCTTAGGTTGACCGTCCGATCTTCTCATTGGCTTGAGAAGATCGTAGTAGGGCCATGACTATATCACATTTAATTATATATATATATATATGTTGATATATATATATTTAATTGATTTATGCTTGTATGTATGTGATGCATGCTAGTGAAAAAAAAATGCTTGTATGTATATGATGCATGCTAGGTTAATTTTCTTGTATGTATATGATGCATGCTAGAATAATGAATGTATGTATATGATGCATGCTAATATAGGATAATAAAGGCCTAAATGCGTATAAGATACACATTACGATTAGATTAGATCATAATCGAATCAACTCGAAAATGCCTACCGAGCCTTGATACCCATCACTACCTCGATCATTTGTTGTTGTTGAATCTGCCAAAGCAGAGCAACACATATTATCTTGGTAGGGTGCGGAGGGACAATCTTGGTCCCGCCTATCACGACTCGGGTTAGAGTAAGCTCAATTAGATTGAGCAAAACTAGTTAACTCAATTGGATCGAGTAGAACTATAGGCATATTCCAATCGTTGGAAAGATAGGTTAAGATCGCATTTACACTAAATCTTGGCGATTTAGCCAAAGCTAACTCAAGGTCTTTTGTAAATGTGGGTCTTAATCCTATAAACAAGAGTTGCATAGAGATGTAATCGGTAATGTGTTACCCACCGATCGCATTTAAGTCTTGGGCGATTTAGCCAAAGCTAACTCAAGGCTTAGTATGATGTGGATCTTGTCCCACAAGAATTATAGCTAGTTTGTATGAATCAAGTAAATGTGGTTTGACCACATCCATAACTCGATTCTATAAAATTCCTATAATTCAGTGGGAGCATCATTTGATTAAAGGCCTAATTAAATGATAAAAGGAATATGATATTAATTCTCTGCATTGTATGTTGTAGATTACTATGTCCAACAACACGAACACTCTCTCTCTGCGATCTGTCCTTGAGAAGGACAAGCTCAATGGAGCAAATTTCTGGGTGATGCAGAACACAGAATTCTCACCCAAGAAAGGAAGTCAGTCACGGAGCGGCCCATTCCGAGGCACCTCCCGCCACCGCCTCGTGAGTGACAAAGATGCTTACAAGAAGCATCAAGATGATGCATTAGATGTGTGTCATGTCTAATGCTCGCGACCATGAACTACGAGCTTGAAGCAACATGATTTCATGAATGCTTATGATATGGTTGGACATCTTCGTCAACTATATCAAGGACAAGCTAGGCATGAGAGATATGAAGTCTCTAAAGCACTATTTGTGTCTAAAATGCAAGAAGGGACTCCTGTAGGTTCATATGTACTCAAGATGATTGGGTACGTAGAAAACCTACAAAGGTCAGATTCCCACTTGGCCAAGAGCCGCCACGACCTAATCTTGCAATCTTTGCCAAGAGCCTTCGATCAATTTGTCATGAATTATAACATGAATGAAATTGATAAGCCCACTGAAATGCTCAAAGATGTTGAGAACTCACGAGCTTAACCTTAAGAAGGGTAATCGACACCATTTTGATAGTGCGAAGAAAGGCAAGGGCAAGCCTAAAGGTAAGGGAAAGTCCCAAGCCAAGGGCAAAGGCAAAGAACTTAAACCCAAAGGAGGGGTAGCGAGGAAGGGGCTTGCTTCTTCCGCAAGGAAGCAGACATTGGAAGCGTAAGCAAGGCATACCGAAGATCTTAAGAAGAGAAGTGAGACTTCTACTGGTATAAATGTTATAGAAGTCAATCTATCTATTTCTTCATCATGGGTATTAGATCTGGATGTGCATCTCACATTTGTACCAATGTGCGGTGAGAAATAGCAGGCATGACAAAAGGCGAGGTGGACCTACGAGTAGGCAATGGAGCAAGGGTTCTTCTTTTCTTTGTAGGAACTTATGATCTATCTCGCCCTCCGGGCTTGTACTAGAATTAGAAGAATGTTGTTATGTGCTGCTTTAACTAAGAACATCATTTCAGCTTTCTTGTTTGGACAAGAAAGGGTTTTCATTTATAATAAAGAACAAATGTTGTTGGTTTATTTAAATGATATGTTCTATTGTAGTGCACCTCTAATAAGCGGACTCTACTTTCTAGACTTAGAGAGCCCTATCTATAACATAAGTACCAAGAGGTTCAAGTCAAATGAGTTGAACCAAACCTATCTCTGCATTGTCGCAGGTCACATAAATGAGAGTCGCTTATCTCACTCCATAAGGATGGGCCGCTAGACTCATTTGATTTTGAATCATATGAGATATGCGAGTCTTGCCTTTTAGGCAAGATGACCAAGACTCCTTTAGTGGACATAGCGAAGAGCAACAGATTTTGTTAGGACTTATACATAGTGATGTATGCGGTCCTTTCAATGTTCTTGCTAGAGGTGGTTCTGGTACTTCATTACATTCTTGATGACCTCGGTAGATATGGTTATGTGTATCTTATGACACATAAATCAATCCTTTGAAAAGTTCAAAGAATTCAAGAATGAAGTACAAAACCGACTTGGCAAGAGTATTAAGATACTTGATCGGATCGAGGTGGTGAATACCTTAGCCATGAGTTTCGTGACTATCTAGTGAGTGTGAGATTCTATCCCAACTCACTCCTCGAACACCACGGTGGAATGGTGTATCCGAAAGGAGGAATCGTACTTATTGGATATGGTACGATCTATGATGAGTCACACAGATCTTCCTATATCCTTTTGGGGATATGCTCCGACAGAACCTTTACCCTTAACGCAGTGTACCATCCAAGGTCATGGTAAAGACACCATATACGATATGGACAGGAAAAATCCCAAGATGTCTTTTATGAGGATTTGGGGTTGTGAGGCTTACGTCTGACGTCAAGTCTCGCATAAACCGGGACCCAAATCCGATAGGTGCTATTTTGTTGGATATCCCAAGGATACAAAGGATATTATTTACATTCCTACCAAGACAAAGTGTTTGTGGCAAGACTGGGTTTTTCTAGAAAGGGATTTTGTTTCTAGAAAAACTAGTGGGAGTACTCTTCGATCTTGAAGAAATTCAAGATAAGGACCATAGCACTGAGGCCTTGATGGAGGTTGAGCAGAACCACAAAGTGTTGTGGGTGATGAGGTTGTTGCACAAAGAGTTGTGGAACAACCACTGCTCAAGTAGACCTACCTCTTCGCAGTCCGATAGTGCGTCGACGACACCGAGAGATACTCATTTCTCTTGTCTGACCATGATGACGTTATGCTCATTGAGAATGAGCCTACCTCCTATCAGGAAGCTGTGATGAGCCCAGATTCTGAGAAATGGCTAGACGCCATGAGATCCGAGATGGAATCCCTGTACACTAACCAAGTATGGACTTTGGTTGATCCACGAAGGGTCAAACCCATTGGGTGTAAGTGGGTCTTTAGGAGAAAGGACATGGATGGACTTACGCATACCTATAAGGGCCGATTGGTGGCTAAAGGTTTCAAGCAAATTCATGGTATTGACTATGATGAAACCTTTTCTCCAATGGCGATGTTTAAGTCCATTCGGATCTTGTTTGCTATTACAGCATACCACGATTATGAGATCTGGCAGATGGATGTCAAAACTGCGTTTCTGAATGGAAACTTACTCGGGGGATGTACGCGGCACAACACGAGAGTTTTGTAGATCCACGACATCTTGGGAAGTATACAAGGCTGCAAAGTCCATTTATGGGCTAAAGCAAGCTTCTCGGTTGGAATCTTGATTCGATGATGCGATCAAGCAGTTTAGTTTCATCAGAATGAAGATGAACCTGTGTCTACAAGAGGGTTAATGGGAACACAGTTGTCTTCCTTGTATTGTATGTGGATGACATACTACTCATTGGGAATGACATCCCTTGCTCTGATGCTGTGAAGACTTGGTGAGGGCGTGCTTCTCAATGAAGGACTTAGGTGAAGCGACTGTATTCTAGGCATCAAGATCTATAGAGATAGATCTAAGATTGCTTGGCCTAAGTCAGTACATACATTGACACAGTATTACTTGGTTTGCCATGCGAGAATTCCAGAAAGGACTTACGATGTCACATGGTGTGAGTCTTTAGACTCAAAGTCCCTCTTCTAGAGAGGAGAGAGGCCGCATGGATAAGATCCCTTACGCATCTGCTATAGGATCTATCATATGCGCCATCTTTGTGTACTCGTCGATGTCTCGTATGCTTTGAGCATGGCGAGTAGATACCCGATCGGATCGGTGGCGTCAGCTGGATAGCGATCAAGAATATTCTTAAGTACTTAGAAGGACTAAAGAATATTTCTTGATATTTGGAAGCGATGAGGAGCTAGGCGTAAAGGGTTCTGATGCGGCTTCAAGCGGCGGGGATGATTACGGATCGCGATCGGGGTTTTGCTTGAATATGGTGGCGTGGTGGAAGAG
The DNA here is from genome assembly GCA_025175895.1 of Wurfbainia villosa. Taxonomy (NCBI): domain Eukaryota; kingdom Viridiplantae; phylum Streptophyta; class Magnoliopsida; order Zingiberales; family Zingiberaceae; genus Wurfbainia; species Wurfbainia villosa. Next base: position 82,786,272 of record CM046000.1, on the reverse strand, counting down.
TTGAAGCGAGGACACGATTCTTGATTCTACAGCGGCCAGTATATCGCTGCATCGAGGCGAGCAAAGGAAGGCGATTTGGATCCATGAGTTCATTCTTGAGCTTGGGGTGGTTCCTAGCATTGCGGATCCTATAGAGCTCTATTGTGACAACAATGGAGGCGATTACCTGAAACTAAGGAACCTCGCTCACACCAGCGGACCAAACACATACTACGGCGCTTCCATCTCATTCGAGAGATCATCGATAGAGGAGATGTGAAGATTTGCAGTACCCACAGAGGCTAACATCGCGGATCCCTTGACGAGGCTTTGGCGCAGAAAAGCATGATGGTCACACTAGGTCATTGGGTATTAGATACTACGGTGATTGGCACTAGTGCTAGTGGGAGATTGTTAGTGAAAGCCCTAGAGCCAATCATATGATGATTGTTGTATGGACTTTATTGTATCATATTCCTATTTATAAAGGCATGGTTATTATATTTACTTGTATTGGTGCCAAATAACTAAATATAATAATGTCCTTGAGTAGTAGGTTCTTATCTATATCAATCGATTGGATGAATCGATAATGAGATGATATAGAGAACACTACTCTTAATCATTCCTAAGTCAGTATTAACATTCGGGGACAATGTTAATGCGTAGAGACTAACATGTAGGTCAACAAGATGACTTGATCTCACAAGTCATGGATATGAGATATCAAGTTGACACATGGGTATGCATTGGAGAATGTATCTTGAATGACGCCATGAGAAAGTATCATGGATCGTTATATGAGTGTCATATACTTTCTCATGTGGCTATTAGTATGACTATTAGTCCTTAGACACTGAAGTCACCATGGTTCCCTACATAAGGAGTTGCATACTTTGGCTTAAAAGCGTCACCCGTAAATGGGTGGACTATAAAGCGATTCTTGGGTATGTAGCAATTATGCGGAGGATGTGAGTGATGTAGATGGGATCTATCCCTCCTATATGGCCAGGGGGTGACATCGATATTCTTGATAGAGTGAGACCACGAAGTGCATGGCCATGCCCAAATGAGTCGATATGAGATATTGAGCTCATTTGATTAAGTGAGTCTACTTGGAGTTCAAGATTTAGATTATGCACAGGATGACACGGTCTATGCCTCGATTGGTCAATCTAGATGTCAAGGATAGAGGACATTGTCACATATTGTGAGTCACAATTAGTAGTCACAAGGTGATGTTGGAGCTCAACATTCTTGTAACTTGGGTAGCAATGATGTGTTGCTAGATACCGCTCATTGCTTATGTTCCTAAATCGGTTTAGGGACATTGCCAGCGTTACAAGAACCTATAAGTCACACACATGAGAGCAATTAGATGGAGATTAGGTTCATATGATGAACCATGAGGATTAGGTTCATGGGATGAACCAAATTGGATTAAGAGTAATCCAAATTAGACTAATTGAGTTAGACTCAAGTTGATTCAAGTGTTGAATGAGTCTAATTGAGATTTGATTCATCAAATCAATTTAAATTAATGAATAGAGATTCATTATAAAATTGACTTGAGTCAAGTGGTTAGATTTGATCAACCATGGGAGATTAGAGGTCAAGTTTGACTTGACTTGAGAGGGAAGTTGAAAGGTCCAGTTTGACTTGACCAAATGCCATGTCATGATGATGACTAGGCATGGCCGGCCAATGATGATGCTCCACATCATCATTGACTTGGTCAATTAGTGCCACATCATGAGGGAGACCAAGGGTCATGGGAGTTACATGCATGCATGTAACTACCCCTCCATGAAGTGGCCGGCCACCATTTGGGGGTTATGTGAGTGAAAATTCATTTTGTGAGTAATCACTCATTACTTCATCTTCTTCCTTGGGAATTTTCCTCTCAAGCTCTCCCTCTCCTTCCTCTCTTTGGCCGAACCAACCAAGGAGTGCTAGCACACTCAAGGTTGAGTTTTCTTCCACCTATTGCTTGTGTGGATACCATAGAGGAGTGTGCACTTGACACTCTCGAGTTCCGGCGGACTTTGGACGAGCGGGATTTGCGAAGGGCATCGCATCAAGGGTAACATCCTTATCTCTTAGTTCTAAGGTAGATCTAGAGGATTTTGTAAGCACATACATGTAATTAGTTTTAATACTTCTTCGCACGGATCCGTGGCCGGGACTTCCGGGGTTTCCGCAACGCAAAAAGCGGTTTTTGCGGCCCGGAAAAGCCCAACACTTTTCGGTTAATTGGGGATCATGATGTACTACTAGGTGTCACTCATGATCGTTCTATAATTAATGGTTAATTATAGACAACCAACATAAACCGAGAACCTATTTGGTGACACGCACAATGAGCGTAATCCGAAGGATTTAAAACGAGCTTGAGAATGAGATTCTCAGACCGAGAGAAACTAGGTTTGGTTGGACCAAACATGGAGCGAGCATGAAATCGTTTCAGTCGCAATGGAAGCGTTGATGGGCCGTGTCTTATGAAGACATGATGGATGAACCAAATTGGTTTGATTCTAATCCAATGGAGGAGAATAAACCAAAGGGGTTTGGTTTGTTTTAAACGAATGAACCAAAGTTGGTTCGGTTCATTTTAACTTAAAATAGACCAACATGGTTTGGTTTATTTTAACTTAAACTAATGGAGTGGGTTAGCGGGCTTTTGGTTATGATCCGATAACCATTAAGAGAATTTGTTCTCTATAAAATAGGGCTTAAGGGTTTTTGTTAAGCCCTAATCCTTGCAACCCTAGTGTTTGCCGCCCACCCTCTCCCTCTTCTCCAAGTGGTCGGCGCCAACCCCCTTGCCGCCGCCCACCACCACCCAAGCTCCTTGCCGGCGTCCAGCAGCTGCCGTCCTCTCCCCTTGTCGGCGTCGAGCTGCTGCCGGAGGAGCTCCGGTGATCTCCTTTGGGTTTGACAACAAGGTGAGCTTCAACCTTCCTTTTTGGCCGACCCATATTCCTCCACCAAAGCTGTCCAGTTTTCTGGACAGTTTGTTTCCCTCTTGTCGGAGCGTCGTTTGGACGATGTTTGGGGCTTCGACAGCGGTAGCCTTGCCGGGGATTCGATCTCCGATAATCCTCATAGGTGGAGGACGAAGGATTCGTCAAACGGTTGATGAATACCTCTCCGGAGAAGCGAGTTTTTGAGGACTCGTTTTGGATCCAAATTTTGATTCGGATCGTGATCTTCTCTCGATCACATCGTCTTCAACACGAGGCTAGTAACCCATACAAAGACGAGGCTCGTGACTTTGTGAAGTCATCCCGAAGATACTCGGCGTGGATACGGATAGAGACAATTCTAGCGAGGATCGTTCCGGTTGATACCTTTCTCGTTGCACGTGATACGTCAGGTATACGTAGTATAAATTTTCTTTTATTGTAAAATTTTGAATTTACGGTTATGTCTACACATGTTGTACTATGCATGCGTGTGATGTGTGTGTTGTAATAAATTAGATTTATTATTTTATTCCTTCTGCTGTGCACATGTTTACGAAACATGTTCGAACACACTCGCCGCGGTGCCGGAAACCCAACAGTGGTATCAGAGCCCAAGTTATGTTTCGACATAATCGTAAAATTATTTTGCGATAGTCATAATGATATTTTTAGAAATTTTCTACTTTTGGAAAGTTAGAAGTATTTATGGAAATTTTTAATTTTGGAAAGTCAAGAAGTATTTATGGAAATCTTCTACTTTTGGAAAGTTGGAAGTATTTATGGAAATTGATATTTTCCATAAATAAAATATTTGATTATATTTTGGAATTTGTTTTCTAATTTAATCATGATTTGATTTGGGAAATCAAATCTTAAAATATTTTATTTCCATAAGTAGTTTTGATGATTTAGGAAATTGGTTTCCTAAATTAACTTTCCTTAATCAACTATTTCCACAAATAAAATATGTGATTAGATTTGGAAATTTGATTTCTAATTTAATCATGATTTGATTTGGAGAATCAAATCTTAAACATATTTTATTTCCATAAATAGTTATGACACATAAGGAAATTTTGTACATGACATAATTGTATGTCATGTAATTGCATTAGATGCATATCATTATGTCATGTGTGTCATGACATGTAGATGTATGTCATGTATGTCATGCCATGTAGATAATAGTTATTTGCATGCAAAGAGGGTGAGACATAAAAACCCTAACTCAATATTAAAGCCTACACCTTCCATTAATATGGTTAGAACCAGAGTTCCGTTTCTTGTTCGGGTTATTGGACTCTCTCCAAGCCCGGCTCGAACCCGAACATGTTCAAACCATGTGTTATTTCATAATTTAGAGATATCCCTAACTTACATGAAAGAAGCCCTATTTATAGACAAGATTAGGGCTTATTCAAAAGAATAAATCAAAACCCTATCCTAGGAATAAATCAAAAATCTATCCTAAGAAATAATTATTCCTAATGATATTTTAGGGATAACAATTATCCCTAATCATATCCATAATATTCTAACACTCCCCCTCAAGCGGGAGCATATAAATTATATGCACCCAGCTTGTTACATATATAGTCAATTCGGGGACCTCTCAGAGACTTAGTAAACATATCTGCTAGTTGATCATGCGAGTTAACAAAACTAGTAGATATTTCTCCAGATATGACTTTCTCTCTGACAAAGTGACAGTCGACTTCAATATGTTTTGTCCTCTCATGAAAAACTGGATTTGACGCGATATGCATGGCGGCCTGGTTATCACATATGAGTGACATTTGTATAACATCTCCAAACCTCAGCTCCTGAAGTAATTGTTTGAGCCATATAAACTCTTAACTGACTATAACCATAGCTCGATACTCTGGCTCTGCACTGGATATTGCCACAACATGTTGCTATTTACTTTTCCAAGAAACAAGGTCACCTCCGACAAATATCCAAAAATCGGAGGTAGATTTCCTATCAATGGGAGATCTTGCCCAATCTGCATCAGAATATCCTATAACTCGAGTATATCCTTTGTTTACGAACAAAAGACCTTTTCCTGGAGCGCCTTTGATATATCTAACAATGCGAATCACAACATCCCAATGTTCTTTACACGGAGAGTTGAGAAATTGACTTACTACACTTACTGCAAATGAGATATCTGGACGAGTAACAGTAAGGTAGTTTAGTCTCCCTACTAATCGCCTGTATCGTTCGGGATCTGGTAGAGGCTCCCCCTGATTTGGCAGGAGCTTAACATTAGGATCCATAGGGTTGTCAACTGTCTTTGAGTTTAACATTCCTATTTCTTCTAGAATATCCATTGCATATTTCCTTTGGGATATAATGATCCCATTTCTGGATTGTGCTACTTCTATCCTCAAGAAATATTTGAGTTTGCCGAGATCTTTTGTCTGAAAATGTTTGAAAAGATGTTGTTTCACCTGTGAAATTCCAAGATGATCACTGCCTGTGATGACAATATCATCAACATAAACCACTAGATAGATGCAACCAGTAGATGAGTGGCGATAAAAGATAGAATGGTCAGCCTCGCTTCGAGTCATGCCGAACTGTTGAATTACAATACTGAATCTACCGAACCATGCTCTAGGTGACTGCTTGAGACCATATAAAGATTTTCGCAAGCGGCACACAAGACCAGAAGACTCCCCCTGAGCAACAAAACACGGAGGTTGCTCCATGTAGACTTCTTCGAGCAGGTCACCATGTAAGAACGCATTCTTGATATCCAATTGATAAAGAGGAATCGCAAAGAATGGACATGAATAGACGTATCGAAGACATTTTAGCAACAGGGGAAAAAGTATCCCCATAATCCAATCCAAAGATCTGAGTATAGCCTTTAGCAACAAGACGAGCCTTAAGTCTTTCAACCGTTCCGTCTGGACCAACCTTCACCATATATACCCATCGACAGCCAACAATTGATTTTCCTGATGGTAGAGGGACGAGGTCCCAAGTCCCACAGCTCCGTAAGGCACTCATTTCGTCCAGCATAGCCTGTTTCCATCCTGGATGGGCAAATGCATCTCCTGCAGTTTTCGGAAGAGAAACAGACGACAAGGAGGAAAGACAAGAATAATAGGAAGAAGAAAGGCGATGATAACTCAAAGACACATAATGAGGAGAAGGATTACGAGTTGAACGTATACCTTTGCGAAGTGCAATGGGAATATCAGATTCAGAAGATTGTACCGGAGGAAGGGACGGAGGATCTGGCTTAGGACATGATTCCACAGTAGAATCAGTGTTGGGCGGCGGCATAGCAGGCTGAAGACGACGCTGATAAACCTGCAACGGAGGAGAAATTGAAGCTGGGGGTGATAAAGAATCCTCCGGAGGATAAAAGACTGGCGTAGGAACAGAAGGAGGAAACTCGGACGACTCTGAAGGTCCAAAGAAAGGAACCGAATCAAAGAACGTGACATCAGCAGAGATGAAATACCGACGGAGAGTAGGAGAATAACACTTGTACCCTTTTTGAGACCGTGGGTATCCAAGAAAAACACATTTATGCGACCGAGGAGAGAGTTTATCAATGCCAGGATCAAGAGCATGAGCAAAACATGTAGAACCAAAGACCTTAGGTGGTAAAGGATGAAGGGACTGATTTGGATAAAGTACATGATGAGGTATTTGACCCTGTAAAATAGAGGAAGGCATGCGATTGATAAGATAACATGCAGTACTTCTCCCCAAAAGCGAAGAGGAACATGAGAGTGATGAAGAAGAGTCCGGTCTCGAGAATATGTCGATTCTTGCTCGCAACTCCATTCTGTTGGGGAGTATGAGGACAAGACGTTCGATGTAATACGCCCTGAGACACTAAGAAGGTCTGAAACGGAGTAGATAGATACTCACGTGCATTGTCACTTTGCAAGGATCGAAGAGGGATACCAAATTGTGTTTTGACTTCATTAAAAAAAGATTGGAAAATAGAAAACAATTCTGAACGATCCTTCATCAGATATAGCCAAGTGCAACGGGAAAAATCGTCTATGAAGGTAACAAAATATCGTGATCCGAATGTAGAAGAAACACGACTCGGACCCCAAATATCGGAATGAACCAAAGCAAAAGGAGATGTAGCCCGACTTATAACGCGAGGAGAAAATGAACTACGAACATGCTTGCCTAACTGACATGACTCACAAGATAAAGACTTTAAATGAGAAAAACTAGGATGTAATTGTTTTAACTTATCAAGACTAGGATGTCCCAACTGAGCATGAATAACAAGTGGAGATGCCGCCGCTGAACCAACAAAAGAGGCCTGGTGAAATCGATATAGACCATGAGACTCATATCCGGAGCCAATCATCCTCCCCGTACTCCGGTCCTGTAATGACACAAGATTTAGTAAACGAGACGACGCAATCAAGAGACCGAGTAAGCTGACTTATTGATAACAAATTAAAGGGGGCTCCGGGAACATAAAGAACATTATGAATGGAAAGAGATGGAGAAGGATGAACAATACCAATACCTTGAGACTGAATTCGAGAACCATTTGCCATGGTGACAAATGGTAAATAACCGGAAGTAGATAGTGAAGAAAAAAGAGATCTATTACGGTGATATGATGATCGGTGGCCCCAGAGTCAAATACCCAAGGACTCGCAGAGCGAGATATACCAATAAAGGAAATACCAACTTGTGTAACAGCAGCAAGGGAATTAGAACTGGCCATCTAGCGTATTGGAGTTGTCGGAAACTGCTGCTGGAAGGGATTCCGCTGCTGGAAGGGATGGGAATCGGAACAGTAGCTGTCTTGTGTTCTTCACCGACACTGGAGTGGAAATCTGCCGGAATTGAAATAGGCGCTGTGGAAGTGCTAACGGAAGTTGGAGAAGATGGATGATGGAAATGGTGTGGAAATGGTCTTCCGCAATGAAGCTACGAGGAGAAACCAAGTGCGAAATGAAGAAGATCTGCTCGGAGGGAAACCAAGTCGCGAAATGAAGAAGATCTGCGGAGGGAAACCAAGCTGCGAAATGAAGACGATCTGGGAGGTCGGAAATCTTGCCGGAGAAGATGAACGAGCTATGGCACGTCGATAGAGCAAGGAATGGGGCGGTTCCCGTCGGAGGTTTGGACGAAGAAGAAGATATGCTGCCGGCGGTAGAGGATGGATGAAATCCAATCGGTGATTGGGTGGAGGAGATGATGATGATGGATGAGACCACCGCCGGAGATGAGTTGCCCGAAATTGTCACCGCCGCCGTTGGGAAGAAAGTTTCTTCCGTGGGGAAGAGGCCGGCGATGGATCTCGCCGCCGCCGTGGTCGCGCTTCTGCTGTGCTTCGGCGTCGCCGGAGTCGTGTCGGACGCTTCCTTTCACCGGCTTTGCTCGCGCGAGGAAGAGAAACTCGCGTGTTCGGGAAAGAGATGCAGCTGCGGAAAAGAAAGAAGAGGCGCGTTCGGGAGAGAAACGCGGGAGAGAGGAAAGAAAAAAAATTACGGAAACCTAAAAAGAAACCTAATGCTCTGATACCATGTTATTTCATAATTTAGAGATATCCCTAACTTACATGAAAGAAGCCCTATTTATAGACAAAATTAGGGCTTATTCAAAAGAATAAATCAAAACCCTATCCTAGGAATAAATCAAAAATCTATCCTAAGAAATAATTATTCCTAATGATATTTTAGGGATAACAATTATCCCTAATCATATCCACAATATTCTAACACCATGGAATAGTTTAATACTAATATGGTAAGAGTCAGAGGTCAATCGTTAGCTTTGGTTGTTGGACTCTCTCCAAGCCGGGCTAATTGGTTGAATGCGCTCTAACCATATTAAAATTATTTCTCGATTAATGGGTTGGCTTTAACCTGGAGCATCGGCTTGTTGGACTCTCTCCAAGGTCGATGTTAAGGGAGGTGAAGTTGGTGCTATGCCTATGATGCATACTTGTTAATGTGTTAACAACCTGATTTATGTGTGAACATTCAATTAGTTGATAGCACATTGTGATAGTTGCATATACGTGATATGCAATCGGTATATTTGATACCTACCATCGTAGTTATGAATGACTTGTTGGACTCTCTCCAAGGTTGTTCATATCTATGATGGATATCATCCCATTCGGAGATGGACCTACGATATCCCGAAGTGATTTTGGGGTTTTTGAAATTCGAAAAATGAATGGGATTTATAAATGTATGTTGATGTATTTTAAAATCATTTTCTCATATATGCTCATTTTGTATTTCTAGGTTAATCGATTGATCATGACGTCTTTGAATTTGCGCACTATTTTGGATTCAAACAAATTGATTGGGCCTAACTTCCTGGACTGGCTTAGAAACTTGAGAATTGTTCTCAAGGCGAAAAAGCTAGCATATGTCCTTGAAGAGCCTCTTCCCAACCGTCCTAGGGACGATGCAACTCCAGACCAAATGTTGGTCTATCAGAAGCATGTGGTAGATTACTCGAATCGGTTGCATCATGCTAGCTGCGATGGTACCTGAGCTGCAAAAGCAGCATGAGCATATGGATGCTAATACCATGGTCTTCCATCTTCATAAGTTGTTTGATGAGCAAGCGAGATCCGAAAGGTTCGAAGTCTCCAGGCTCCTCTTCACCACGAAGATGCAAGAAGGTTCGTCTGTAGTGCAGTTTGTGCTAAAGATGAACGGGTACATCGAGCGGCTAGCCACCCTCGGGGTTGTGATGGATCATGAATTAAGTATTGACTTAATTCTGTATTGTTTGCCCAATAGTTTCTCACAATTTGTGATGAACTATCGGATGAATAAATTAGAATCCACTATTCCTAAGCTCCTCAATATGTTGAAGACTATGGAGCCTTCTGTGAAGCATGAGGAGAAGGCGGTTCTGTTAGTTGATTCCTTAAAGAAAGGTTCTAAGAGGAAGGCAAAAGAACAGAAGAAAGGGAAGAACAAGAAGGCTAAGAAGGCAGAAGCAGCACAAAAGGGCACTTGCCATCATTGTGGTAAGGAAGGCCACTGGCGAAGAAACTGCAAGATTTATCTTGAGTCCATAAAGAAGAAGAAGGCATCCGATGCCCCATCCTCTTCAGGTATCTTCGTTATTGACTATCATTATATTTGCTTAGACACTTGGGTATTGGATACTGGGTGTGGCTCACATATATGTAATATCATACAGGGGCTAAGGAATAGAAGAAGACTCGTCAGAGAAGAGTCAAATTTGTGAGTTAGCAATGGAGCAAAGGTTGCTGTGGTCGCCATCGGAACTTATTTGCTGAAGCTCCCTAGCGGACTAGTCTTGGAACTGGACAATTGCTATTGTGTTCCTTCTCTAATAAAGAACATTGTTTCTATTTCCTGTTTAAATAGAAATGGTTACCATTTGACGTTTAGTAACAATTGTTGTTATATAAATTTGAATGACGTACTTTATGGAACTGGAACTTTGAGCAATGACATTTATACGTTGGACGTATCCAGTGACATTTTCAATATCGAAGCGAGCAACAAGCGTGCTCGAAAGGATAATAAATTAGACTCCTACATGTGACATTGTTGTCTTGGCATTGTAAGCAAGAAACGCATGTCCGAATTACATTGATGTGGAATTCTGGAATCGTTTGAATTGGATTCATACGATACATGCGAATCATGCTTAAAAGGCAAGATGACTAATTTACCTTTTATAGGAAAAGGTGAACGAGTGGGAGAGTTGCTAGGTCTAATACATACTGATCTATGTGGACCTATGTCAACTCAAGCTTCAGGAGGCTATAGCTACTTCATTATCTTCACCGATGATCACTCACGGTTTAGGTATGTGTTCTTGATGAAACACAAGTCTAAAGCCTTTGAAAGGTTCAAAGAAGTGCTAATAAGTTCAGAAAGGGATAAGTGGCTTGAAGCCATGAAGTCAGAAATGGATTCCATGTATGAAAACCAAGTTTGGAACTTGGTTGACCCACCTGAAGGTATAAAGCCTATAGGATGCAAGTGGGTTTTCAAGAAAAAAACTGACATGGATGGTAATGTGATTACCTATAAGGTTAGATTGGTGGCAAAAGGATATCGTCAAAAGCAAGGTGTTGATTATGACGAAACCTATTCGCCTGTAGCTATGCTTAAATCCATTCGGATTCTCCTGGATAAAGCGGCTCATTATGATTATGAGATATGACAGATGGATGTGAAAACAACTTTCCTTAATGGAAACCTGCTCGAGGATGTGTATATGATACAGCCTGAGGATTTCACATCGGTTGATAAAACCAAGGTATGCAAATTGCGACGGTCCATATATGGATTGAAGCAAACATCCACGAGCTGGAATATCCATTTTGATGAGACAATCAAAAAGTTTTATTTCTCACAAAATCCAGACGAACCTTGTGTGTATAAGAAGGTTAGTGGGAGTGCAGTCGTGTTCCTAGTATTGTATGTTGATGACATATTACTTATAGGAAACGATGTTTCAGTCTTACAGTCAGTTAAGATTTGGTTATCCAAGACATTCTCCATGAAAGACCTGGGAGAAGCAACCTACATCCTCGGGATTAAGATCTATAGAGATAGATCGAAATGGTTGCTTGGTCTTTCGCAGTCTACATATATAGACCGAGTGCTAAAGAGGTTTAGCATGTCGGAATCCAAGAAAGGTTTCCTACCCATCAGGCATGGGATACACCTTTCGAACTCTATGTGTCCACACACAGAAGATGAGAGGATTTGCATGAGTAAGATTCCCTATGCATTCGCAATAGGATCTATCACGTATGCTATGTTATGTACGAGGCCCGATGTATTGTATACTCTGAGTGTCATGAGTAGATACCAGTCTGATCCAGGAATGGATCATTGGGTGGCTGTTAAGATAATCCTTAAGTACTTAAGAAGAACTAAGGATGTGTTCCTAATATATGGAGAAGGGGACATGGTGATATGCAGGTATACGGATGCCAGCTTCCAGACAGACAAGGATGATTCCAGGTCTCAGTCTGGATACGTGTTCACCTTGAATGGGAGCGCAGTGAGTTGGAAAAGTTACAAACAAGACACTGTAGCGGATTCTACCACTGAGGCAGAATACATTGCAGCTTCGGAAGCAGCAAAGGAAGCGGTTTGGATCAAGAAGTTCATTTATGAACTTGGTGTGATTCCAGTCATTGTTGAAGCAATATCAGTCTACTGCGACAACAATGGAGCAATTGCACAGGAGAAAGAGTCAAGGTTTCATCAACGATCCAAACATGTGCTTCGCCGCTATCATCTGATCAGAGAGATCATTAGTAGGAAGGAAATACAAATCGAGAAAATCCCCATCGAAAGGAACTTAGCGGATCCTTTGACTAAGGCATTACCTCAAAGTAAGTTTGAGGGTCATGTTAGAGCTTATGGTATTGGATACCGTAGCGATTGGCATTAGGCCAAGTGGGAGTTTGTTAGTGATATATGAGAGATGTCCTAAGGCAATCGCCCTATGTTTGAACCATTTATATGATAAATGAAGATTCACTATTTGAGTATACATATTTTCATGTATTTGATTAGATCTTAAACTCATTTACTGAATGTCCACGATACGATTCACAGCATGAGAGAATTTGTGATTGGATCACAACTAGTGAGTATCTCTACATGTGTAATTGTGATGTATCGGAATTATCCCTAGTCGATGAATTGATGGATTTGGACACCATTGATTCTATCGAGACTAACACGAGGTATACTCCTTGGTGTATCCAAGCAGCTGATTCTCACTGGCTGGAGACATTATGATGTCTGGAGTTAATCGTGGATGCTAGTTATGGTAACTAGTTCATTGGAGTGACCAGCCGTAAGACTTCATATGATTCTCTGCATATATAGATAGGTCAATGAAGTTCTTACTGCAGCTTAAGTGCGATGTTCCTTTGACTTACGGTATTCAAGTCATCTTGATCATAAAGACTTATGCTTTGACATCTTAAGCAAGCATCTCTGAGGAGATGTGGACCCGGGATGATTGGGTATAAGTCGAAGTGATCAAAGGTGTTTGAATAGCCTATAAAGGATTCACCACTCCTTGCGAGGAGATGTATACCCATGGTCTCTCGTCGGATTGTTACTAAAGTCTTTGGCCAAAGTATTACATGTTTAGAGTAAGGTACTCTTCGATACATGTGCAATAACTAGAATCCGTAGGACGAGGAAATGATACTTAGGCTAGGTGTGACGTAGTCAGCCTAGTGGGGACTGACACTATAGACCATGTCCTGAACCAAGTGGGTATAAGATGAGTGAAGGGAATGGGGCACGATTAATTCGAGCTGCTGAAGGGTTTCAGAAATAGTTCTGGATCAACCGTTGATCTTTTCGGTTAATTGGGGATTATGATGTACTACTAGGTGCCACTCATGATCGTTCTATAATTAATGGTTAATTATAGACGACCAACATAAACCGAGAACCTATTTGGTCACACGCACAATGAGCGTAATCCGAAGGATTTAAAACGAGCTTGAGAATGAGATTCTCAGACCGAGAGAAACTAGGTTTGGTTGGACCAAACATGGAGCGAGCATGAAATCGTTTCAGTTGCAATGGAAGCGTGGATGGGCTGTGTCTTATGAAGACATGATGGATGAACCAAATTGGTTTGATTCTAATCCAATGGAGGAGAATAAACCAAAGGGGTTTGGTTTGGTTTAAACGAATGAACCAAAGTTGGTTCGGTTCGTTTTAACTTAAAATAGACCAACATAGTTTGGTTTATTTTAACTTAAACTAATGGAGCGGGTTAGCGGGCTTTTGGTTATGATCCGATAACCATTAAGAGAATTTGTTCTCTATAAAATAGGGCTTAAGGGTTTTCGTTAAGCCCTAATCCTTGCAACCCTAGTGTTTGCCGCCCACCCTCTCCCTCTTCTCCAAGTGGTCGGTGCCAACCCCCTTGCCGCCGCCCACCACCACCCAAGCTCCTTGTCGGCGTCCAGCAGTTGCCGTCCTCTCCCTTTGTCGGCGTCGAGCTGCTGCCGGAGGAGCTCCGGTGATCTCCTTTGAGTTCTGCAACAAGGTGAGCTTCAACCTTCCTTTTTGGCCGACCCATATTCCTCCACCAAAGCTGTCCAGTTTTCTAGACAGCTTATTTCCCTCTTGTCGGAGCATCTTTTCGACGACATTTGAGGCTCCGACAGCGGTAGCCTTGTCGGGGATTCGATCTCCGGTAATCCTCATAGGTGGAGGACGAAGGATTCATCAAACGGTTGACGAATACCTCTCCGGAGAAGCGAGTTTTTGAGGACTCGTTTTGGATCCGAATTTTGATTCGGATCGTGATCTTCTCTCGATCACATCGTCTTCAACACGAGGCTAGTAACCCGTACGAAGACGAGGCTCGTGACTTTGTGAAGTCATTCCGAAGATACTTGGCGTGGATACGGATAGAGACGATTCTAGTGAGGATCGTTCCGGTTGATACCTTTCCCGCTGCACGTGATACGTCAGATATACGTAGTATAAATTTCTTTTTATTGCAAAATTTTGAATTTACGGTTATGTCTACACATGTTGTACTATGCATGCTTGTGATGTGTGTGTTGTAATAAATTAGATTTATTATTTTATTCCTTTCGCTGTGCACATGTTTACGAAACATGTTCGAACACACACTCGCCGCGGTGGCGGAAACCCAACACAGTCAACTGGGTCTGAGGCACATGGACCTTGTCCAGTTGCCTGGAGACCTACAATAAAAAGTTAGCACAAGAAAAATATATAATGAATTGGTATTAGTAATACTGTCTGATCTCGACTTCTGAGTCCAACATAGGCCCTCCATTGGATCAACGCTTACCTTGTCCTCATGAGGACTCAATCTCACATCTCCACTCGAGAGCTTACCTGTCGACTGTCCAATCGGACTTACCTTGCTTGACATCCAATCTGACCCACCAGGACTTCATGCCAGTTGTTCATTTTCCTTGACCCAACTGGGATTCCTGCCAATTGTCTGATTTTCCTAGCCCAAATGGTCTTCTGCCAAATGTCCGGTCCATTCGACCCACCTGGACTTTATGTCGAGTGTCCAATCCTCCTGATATGTCAAGACTTTTGGCTAGTATTTGGTCAACATGAGCTACTAAAACTTCCTTGCTAAGCCTACACACTTAACACATAAATTAGATCACAATTGATTCCTAACTTTAAACCATGGTTCATACATCAAAACTCAAGAGTGGTGCTCTCTGCACCAACAATCTCCCTCTTTTTGATATATGACAACACATCGGGTTAAAGTTAGGAGAGAAATATATCAAACTCAGAAATGAGAATTATATCAAACTCAGAAATGATCTAAGGTTTATTCAATGAAATGCATTCCTTGAATAAATTATAATTTTAAACCCTCTTTCACTTCTCCTTTGGCATACATGAAAATAATAAAAGAAAACCCCATATATGATAAATTGCAAAGTCATAATTTTCTAAGTGCTCTGAAATTATATCCAAGATTTTAAAATATTTTCTATGGAAATTATCTTTCACTCCCTAAAATAATACATAGGCAAAATTCTACATCATGAAAAACTTGAGATTTTCAAACTTTCAATTTTTTTTGAAGATCTCTCAGTATTGGAAAATTAGTTATCATACTATCAAATAATTAAGGTAAATAATTGATATAAGTTAAGCATTTTGAACAACTGTAAATTTGATAAAATATCTGAAAGCTCAACATTTTCAATGTTTTCACCTTTTAAGTATTCTCTCTCCCCTTTGGCAAAGCATAGCTTAAAAATTTCAAATAGTTTCTCCCCCTTAATCAAAGCATACTTAAAAATTTTCAAATATTTTCTCCCCCTTAATCAAAGCATATTTTTAAATCTTAACATTTTCAAATAAATTTTCTCCCCCTTACTTCATGCTTTCATTTTTTTAAAATCAAATGTTTAAGAAATAATGCACTCAATCAAGTACGAATTAGACTTAAGTAGAGAATATCCAAGCATGAATCCCTACTTGTAATTGGACAATTAAAAATAACATCTTGAAAATAAGCATCTAAAAATTATTTTTAAAGCAAATGTCTAACTCTTGAAAAACTCGAATGATATGAGTTCATCATCAAGTTTAGGTAAGAGTTAATCACCAAAGTGATCATTTTGTATAAAAACCCCTTCTGATTCATGCCGATGCATTGAATCTATATATGGAACCTGGGTGCAGTCCCAACATCTCACGCCCATCTTTGTGGCTCAATACACAATAGTTACTCCTAGGTGTTTGTCAGATGCAAAGGCTTACCTTGATCTATAGGTTCTTGAAGTCTAAATTTGACCTAGGCTAGCTCAATTTTTAATTTTCTCAAAAAATAATAATATTTTTAATATCAAAATAGGTTTTGAAAATGAGAGAAAAAATGGAAACAATACTGAAACTTATTCTACAAGACATAAATCTAGTTGTAGATTTAAAACCATAACTGAATGTGTTTTAATTATTTTTTTTCAAAATACACAACTCAAAGTTATAACTACAAGTATCCTAATTAGATGAAGAGGGAGGTGGATGTGGATGGCTTATGCCTCAGGCTCGAAGCATCTCAATCATCTCTTTGTGCTGATCTCTCTACATCTCTATCATCTCTCTGTGTTGATCCCTCTACATCTGCATCATCTCTAGGTGATGCATCTGCTGTTGCTCCTATCGATGGATAACATCCTCCAACTTGGATACTCAATTCTCTAATGTCGGAGCAACTGGAGGTGGAGGAAGTGCAATATATGGTGACAATCCAAGTATGTCATAGTCTGCCATCTCCTCGCTCCCAACTGGTTGAGACTCAGGCTGGGGCTAAGCCTGAGGCTGAGGCTCAGTTCCATCTTTCCTCCAAGTAAGGACATCATTCTCATTTAATCCTATCCTATCTAATGCAAACTGTCTATGCCTTATCATGTCATACTCTATAAGTTGTTTGACATTACCTGAGGTAACGTCAAACTCTAATGTAGCTAATAGTGATGTCAAAATGTGATAGTATGGCATATGAACCCTAGAATGATAAAAATTAGAATGAAACATATGTAGACTAATGTCTATATCTAACCTATGGATGAATACGTAAAGCATGAATGAATGAAAGGGATGCATCATAGTGATGTCCCTAGTGGTAAGTGACAGAACACAGTTCACTATGATTCTATACAGAACATAGTCTTGTACTCTAAGTCTAGTGGAACTGAACTAACTCACAGATGGAGTCCTCTCCTCTCTAAAAAATATAAATTCATCCTATCTAAAGTAATGTGTGAGTAGGGATCAACAAAAGGTAATTCCCTAGGTGGAAAGCACACACTGGGGCATGATGAATGATGTAATTGAGAGGTATCCTAAGGCAATCGTCTTAGAAGTTATTAATAAAATTCACTATTTGAGTATACATTGTTTATGTATTTGATAGGATCTTAAACTCATCTACTGAAGTCCACAATATGATACATAACATGAGAGAAATTGTGATTGGATCATAATTAGTGAATATCTTATCATGTGTAATTACGTAAGTATTGAAACTATCCCTAGTCAATGAATTGATGAGATCAGACATCATCAATTCCGTGAGACTAGTACATGTCATGATTCTTGGTTTATCCAAGCATTCGGTACTCACTGAATGGAATCATAAGGATGCTGAGAGTGAACATGTGGATGCTAGTTAAGGTAACTAGTTCATTGGAGTGACCTGCCATGAGACTTCATATGATTCTTTATGTCGTTGAAGATCTCATTGTAGCTCGTGTGTGAGATTCCTTAGACTTGAGGTATTCAAGTCATCTTGATCATGGCGTCTTATACTTTGACTTCTTCGCAGCCATCTCTATAGGAGGTGGAACTCCAGGTTGATTGGGTATAAGTCAAAGTGATTAAAGGTGTTTGAATAGCCCCTAGAGGATTCACCATTCCTTATATAAAGGAGATGTATACCCTAGACCTCTTATCAAGATTTTTACTCAGAAGTCTCTGGCCAGAGCGAGCATGTTAAGAAGACAGTCTTCTCGTGAACATGTAAGAGTAATTTGAATCCACAGGACAAGGAAACTAACTTAGGCTAGATGTGACACAGTCAGCCTAGTGGGAACGAGCACATAGACCATGTTCTGAACCAAGTGGGTATAGGATGAGTGAAAGAAATAAGACACAAAACAACTAAAGGTACTGAAGGGTTCAGAAACATTCTAAAGTCGATTTAGACTTTCTGGTGAATTGAGGATCATGATGTACTACCAGGTGCCACTCATGATCTATTCATAATTAAAGGGTTAATTATGAATGGGCAACATAGTCAGGAACCTATTGGGTCACACACACTACGGATGATCTCAAGACATAAAAATAAGTCTAAGAATGTGATTCTCAATGTGAGAGGATGCATCTAGTTGGACCAGACCACGGGGGTGTGAGACGGAGACTATGGAAACTCCTGTGGCTATGCCGAGACTTAGCATGGCCATATCACACTTAAACAAAGTTGAACAGACCGTACAGAGCCTCACATGGTCGTGCCTAGCTCTAGCCAAAAATGACCAAAGCTAGGGTTGTGCCCAGCAGGACACACGATTAGTCATGTGTCCTGGCACGACCGAGCCTTTTTGGCATGATGGGACATGTGTAAAACACACGGCCGTATCACGGACTGCTGAATTATAGAAATTTTCTGAGTTGTTCTTGCCTTAATTATGGGATAATTATGGTAAGATAGGTTCCATTTAAGCCTCCTAAGATGCCCTAATCAAGAGATCTATAAATAGATCCACTGATAATCTTTGGAAAGAATCTTAGGTTTTCTTCCTTTGTAGTCGTCTTCTTCCTCTCTGTCTCTATCTCGCCTCCGCCGATTGGCTAGCACCAATCGGAGATGAAGGCTTGTTGCTCGAGGAGTTGTCTCAGGTGATCCCGGCATGGATACTGATAGAGGCAAGGCCTGTTGGTCTTGCTCATGGTTTCGACAGATTTGATAAGAATATCGAAGGTATAATTTCTCTCCTTCTTGGTTTTATATGTGATTATGTCAAAGTAAGTATTCCTGGCCCCCAGGGGATGTCTGGGATGAAATAAAATTTTTATTTTATTTCTTTCTCCATTGTATATATCCTAGCATCCTTACAACAATGAATGCATGAGTCCTAAGTGATCTCTCAATATGGGGGGGGGGGGGGGTGGAGGGGATAAAAATAATAGTCCTACCCCGTACTCTAGTAGAGTAGGTGAGATCATCTATCTTAATGAAGTTATTGTAGAGTTCAACACATAGATCTATGTTCACTGAACTTGTATAATAAACTAATTTTTCCAACCCATAAAACTTAATAACCTCTACACTAGGTATACATGATCTTGTAAAAAAAAGACCTACTTAGATACCTAGTGGGAATAAGAGTATATATAGTGCTATGAAACCTAAGTCTATGAATCTGATGCACGCGAACATGACCTCAAATCTTCGACGAGAATCATCAAGGACTCGAAGCGCGTGCTCGTGCTCAACGCTCGCAAGTGCACGAATGTCATCATGCAATAAAAGATTTATTGATTCCACAGAGACTGAGATTTGAATACCGTTTGTCCAGTGGATGTTGTTGTTCGAAGTTAATATCCTATGAATAAAGGTTTTGAGGTTGATAGTAATCCTAACTCAAGTACGATGTCACTCGAAGGAAACAAAGGTAGGTTCAAAGTTCCCTAAGATGATTCTAGGACTTCAGTTTCACTTGTGCGTTGTGGAACATGCTATCAATTATATGCTTTTGGGGATCTCTAATCACAATCTTGTGGGAGGATCATCATGTATTTTCCCGATGAACTTTTGCTTCTATTAGGAATTACCTATTCCTAACCAAGTTTCCCTTCGGATCGTCAGAGATCAGGGGGTTGGTACCGTTGGGAGCCCTCTGTCACTAAGGTCCCTCAACCCTTCTAGAGTTAATCTCTTCTACTTTGGGCCTTCTGTTAAGGTAGGTTATTGGGCAACGAGGACGTCCTAATAATCCCTATGAAGAGGCGGATCGTATTTCATATTCTACTCTATCATATTCTATCTTCTACTATTACGGGAGGGAGGATGACCACAAGGTTCATCCTTGGTTCTCCTAGATTTTTGATACGAAGGCTCTCACCCTTGTATCGCCTATGTTCAATATAAATAAAATCAAGACATAATCCTCATCGATCCCAACAACATAAAATTGCAAACGAAATCAAAAGAGATGAATAACTATTTGAACTAGCATGTCCACAAACAAGTTACTCCCTTAATCCTAGAATTGAAGTATCTACTTCATGGATAAACGAGAATAAACACAAGGCATTCATAGTTTCATTTTTATTGTGCTATTTTTACTTATGGATTAGACATTTTAGGCTCTTTGATGAGGTAATTACTGTTATTCGGTATGTTTTTGCATATTGAATCTATTTGCGATTAATTACGTTAATTCCTATAATTTTAGTATTTTTCATGAATTGAATGTGATTTTGTAGGAAACATAAAAAGAGGGCCTAATTGGAGCAATCGCAGCCGTCGATCCGGAACCAAAGCGATCTAGCCATTGGATTTGATTGAGCTCCCTACTTAGGGAGCAGATTAATTGGACTTATTAAACTCTTGCTCTAAATGGGTGGCTGAGATCAAAAGGCATTCAATCAGACAACTAAGAAAAATCCACTCAAAAATACAACTTCTCCTCATCAAGAAGAATCGTGATATCGGTAGAAATCGTGCAACACATAGAGATTTCGGGCGTTCTTCTTCCTCCTCACGAGGGCAACGAGCGACAGTTAATCCACAGCAGCCTGGCAACGGTTCCAACAGCAACCAGCGACATCTCCTCCACCTTCCATCCATTCGAATCCCTTGTGTTTCCAGTGGAGATCGATGGTGAGGTTGGGCATCACGACTTCGCCGAGCAGAGTGGGATTTCGGGTGTTTTCACCATTGTGCTTCTTATGCCTGGCGATCGGAGTTGAGACGACCCAGTTGGACCTGATTTCAGAAGGATGGGGTTATCTTTTACTGTCGTGATTTCGGCAGCATGTATTTCCAGTTCCAGTATCTCTCCATTCTTCTGATTCCAGTGGCAACATCTAGTTTCCATCAGTGGTGAAGATCCTTAGACGGTCACAGCTCTGGTCCTTTCCATTTTTGCGATCGTGATTCATGCTGCTTCGCCTCCACAAATCCATCCACCGGCTGACTTGATTCGGCAGCCCCGAAGTTCATCGTCGGAGCTGTGATTCATGTTCAACAATTCCAGCTCTTGTCGGAGGGACATTTCGATAAGAGATCCATTCCATCGACACTGTTAGAAGCTATCCAGCTCTGTCGTGGATCACCGGAGAGGGTGGTTCCTTTCCGGGAGTTGTGGACGACCGTCGGTTGATTTTTATTGTTATGTCTATTTTGTTATGTTTGTTTGTTATGTTTGTCGGTTAATTTTTATTGTTATGTCTATTTTGTTAATGTCTGTTTTGTTATGTTTGTCGGTTAATTTTTATTATTATGTTTGTCGGTTAATTTTTATTGTTATGTTTGTTCGGTTATGTTTGTTTTGTTATGTCTGTTTTGTTATATTTGTTTATGGTTGTGATGTTCGTTTATGTTTGTTGATGTTTGTTTGCTGTTTGCATTGTTTCGGTTGATGTTTCATGTGGTAGTTTATTTTAGAGTTTAGTAGTTGTTGTTAATCATCTACTCTGTTTACTTGTTCGTTAGGTTTATTTCCTGCACGATTAATTGTTCTTTTCATTAATTAGCATTGTTCGACAATTGTGCCGTATAGTGATAGCGCGGTGTTTGGTTGAATTGCTTAGGTTTATTTTTTTTAGTTTTCAGTTAATCTTTGACCATTATGTCGTATAGTGACAGTGCGGTGCTTGGTTGAATTGGTTAGGTTTGTTTCATTTAGTTTTTAGTTAATCTTTGACTATTGTGTCGTATAGTGACAATGCGGTGCTTGGTTGAATTGTTTAGGTTTATTTTGTTTAGTTTTCAGTTAATCTTTGACCATTGTGTCGTTTAGTGACAGTGCAGTGCTTGGTTGAATTATTTAGGTTTATTTAGTTTAGTTTTCATTGATATTTGTGTTAGGAATTGCTTCGGAGGCTCATTGGCTCCCATGTCCCCGGATTAAAATTTTCACTAATGAAAAAACTAATCCGGATGGGATGAGTTTCCTAAGCACAACCAATTCGTCGTCGTGCTAACAACTTGAGCGATCGCTTAAACAAACTAGTTGTTCAAGCAACACAACTCTTCTAGTTGGTTAGCCGTGGAAGAGACGACAGATGGATCGCCGGTTTTTGTATTTGTCTTCGGGGTCCATGATTATACAAATACATACAAATGTAAACTAGTATAATCAACACATACTAGCATAAAGATAAGAACATGCAAAGATCAATAAAAGTTGTAAAACTTTTATACCTCTCGATCTTCTATCGTATGTCCTATCCTCCTCATGGACGTCATGTGGGCGAAGATCCTCCACGAGTAGAAGTCTCCTAGATCACGTTCTTCCTTTCCTTGCTCTATCCGAACAAAGAGAAGAACCAAACTAAAACTCCTTCTCCTTTCTAGAACCGGCACCAAGCCAAGGAGCTTGATATAACCGCCGGCCAAGGAGTAGCTTCTTGAGCACCGGCCAACCTTGAAGCAATGTTGCCGCCGGCCACCAAGGTGGGATATGGATGAATGCGGGCCAACCTTGAAGCAATGTTGCCGCTGGCCACCAAGGAGAAAGTGAGGAGGAAGAGCGCCGGCAAAGGATGTGAAGAGGAAGAGGGGCGCCGACCAAAACCCTAGGGACAACCAAGCTTGCCGCCCACTTCTAGCCGCCCAAAACCCTAACTCCTCTAGGGTTTGTTGCCACCCACTTTTAGATAGGCAAAACCCTAATCCACCAGCATTAGTTGCCGCCCAAGCCTTAGCCATCTATTTATAGAGTTGGGCTTAAGCCTCCTTTAATCTCCACCGTCGGATCTAGGGATTTAATCTCCACCATCGGATCTAGGGTTTCATCCCAACCGTCGGATCTAGGGTTTCATCCCAACCGTCGGATCTAGGGTTTCATCCCAACCGTCGGATTTAGGGTTTTATCCCAACCGTCGGATCTAGAGATCTAATCTCAACCGTCGGTTCTAGAGTTTTGTTTTCCATCCTTGGATTTAGACTTCATGAGGATTATATTAGGCTACGATAGGGACCATGAGGAGGAGTTGGATCTTGGCCACCCGATAGATCGGAACCACACAAACTTGATCCATCAATGATGTTCCATTCCACTAGAGGATCATCATTGAATTACCTCACCAACCCCCATAAATCAATATGGGCTCCATATATTATTTGTACATCCATCTCCCCGTGTTTAAGATATCAAATGTCCGTTAATAAATTGATTTACTGACCATCAATCAATTAACATCTAACTCCTCGAGTAGTACCACTCAACCTTATCATCATGTTGACTAAGTCAACCAGCTGGGTTTACATGATGAACCTTATGAGCTCCTCAAGGGGACATCATCAACCTAATATATAGGACACGGTTTCCTCCTATAATCAATGACACACCATGTAAATAATATCATTTTTTAACTTACCGGGCATATTGATTTAATCCATCTAAATCTCACTCTTAGGTAAATCAAAGAAATAAATACTAAGTACATGTGCCCGTTATTATATCGGGATCAAGAGCATGCACAACATAATATCCGAGGTCCGATTCAATTATGTAGTCAGCAATTAATTGAATCACCTCTATGTTGGTCCTGCTCAATACACCCAAGTGTACTAGTGTAACTCTATGTTCAAGACAAAACAATACCAAGCTACACTACAACCATGCCAATGGTTTGTCCAAAACCATCTTGGTTGTGAGCCTCCACTTATATTCTACAAGGGACTGATAACATGATCTTCTGTGCCACACCAAGCACCATGTTATCTACAATGTAAAATATTAGACAATATGCACACATATAATAAATATAAAGTACAAACAATGATCATGTGATTCTTATTTCAAAATAAAAATGTCCATACAAAAAGAGCTAGACTTTCAGTATACATTCCAACAATCTCCCACTTATACTAAAAGACTATGTTGTCATCACACTACCATACATCTGATCCCCATGTCTATCAAATGCTTTCGCTGGAAGGGCCTTAGTGAATGGATCCGCCAGGTTATCCTCTGATGCAATCTTAGCTACAACTACTTCTCCTCGCTTTACGATCTCTCGTATCAGGTGGTACTTGCGCTCTATGTGTTTACTCGCCTTATGGGCTTGTGGTTCCTTCGAGTTTGCAACTGCACCACTGTTATCACAATAAATTGTGATAGTTCTGGGTAAACCAGGAATCACATCCAAGTCCATCAAGAAGTTCCTGAGCCATACAACTTCCTTGGCTGCCTCAGAGGCTGCCACATACTCAGCTTCCATGGTAGAGTCTGCCACACATTTCTGCTTGACACTCCTCCATACTATGGCTCCACCTCTAAAAGTAAACACAAACTCCGAGGTAGACTTACTGTTATCCCTATCTGATTGGAAATCCGAATCCGTATAACCCACAGGGACTAATTGATCTGCCCGGTAAACCAGCATATAATCCCTATTCCTTCTCAGGTACTTCAATATATGCTTTACCGCAGTCCAATGTTCCTATCCAGGATTACTCTGATATCTGCTAACCATGCCCACGGCAAAATAGATATCTGGTCTCGTACATAACATAACATACATGAGGCTTCCTACTGCCGAAGCATAAGGAACTGCCTTCATCTCCTCTATCTCCTTTGATGTTTTAGGACACATCTCTTTAGATAAAGGAACTCTATGCCTGAAAGGTAGAAAACCCTTCTGTTAGTAATATATGAGAGATGTCCTAAGGCAATCGCCTTATGTATGAACCATTTATATGATAAATGAAGATTCACTATTTGAGTATACATGTTTTATGTATTTGATTGGATCTTAAACTCATTTACTGAATGTCCACGATACGATTCACAGCATGAGAGAATTTATGATTGGATCACAACTAGTGAGTATCTCTACATGTGTAATTGTGATGTATCGGAATTATCCCTAGTCGATGAATTGATGGATTTGGACACCATCAATCGCCGAGACTAGCACGCAGGTATACTCCTTGGTGTATCCAAGCGGTGATTCTCACCGGTTTGGAGACATTGTGATGTCCGGAGTTAATCGTGGATGCTAGTTATGGTAACTAGTTCATTGGAGTGACCAGCCGTAAGACTTCATATGGTTCTCTGCATATATAGATATGTCAATGAAGTTCTTACTGTGGCTTAAGTGCGATGTTCCTTTGACTTGCGGTATTCAAGTCATCTTGATCATGGAGACTTATGCTTTGACATCTTAAGCAAACATCTCTAAGGAGATGTGGACCCGGATGATTGGGTATAAGTCAGTGATCAAGGTGTTTGAATAGCCTATAAAGGATTCACCACTCCTTGCGAGGAGATGTATACCCATGGCCTCTCGTCGGATTGTTACTAAAGTCTTTGGCCAAAGCATTACATGTTTAGAGTAAGGTACTCTTCAATACATGTGGAGTAACTAGAATCCGTAGGACGAGGAAATGATACTTGGGCTAGGTGTGACGTAGTCGACCTAGTGGGGCCGACACAATAGACCATGTCCCGAACCAAGTGGGTATAAGATGAGTGAAGGGAATGGGGCACGATTCATTCGAAGCTCAAGGGTTTCGTAAATAGTTACGGATCAACCGTTGATCTTTTCTGCTAATTGGGGATCATGATGTACTACTAGGTGCCACTCATGATCGCTCTATAATTAATGGTTAATTATAGACGGCCAACATAAACCGAGAACCTATTTGGTCACACGCACAACGAGTGTAATCCAAAGGATTTAAACGAGCTTGAGAATGGGATTCTCAGACCGAGAGAAACTATGTTTGGTTGGACCAAACATAAAGCGAGCATGAAATTGTTTCAGTCGCAATGGAAGCGTGGATGGGCAGTGTCTTATGAAGACATAATGGATGGACCAAAATGGTTTGGTTCTAATCCAATGGATAAGAATAAACCAAAGGGTTTGGTTTATTTTAAACGAATGAACCAAAAGTTGGTTCGGTTCGTTTTAACTTAAAATAAACCATCATGGTTTGGTTTATTTTAACTTATCTTAATGGAGCGGGTTAACGGGCTTTATGGATATGATCCATTAACCATTAAGAGAATTAGTTCTCTATAAAAGTGGGCTTAAGGGATTGTTAAACCCTAACTAATCCAAAACCCTAGCCTCCAAGGAGTTGCCGCCCAACCTGGTTGTGCCGCCCAACCTCCTTGCCGCCCAGCTTGATTGTGTTGCCGTCAAGACCCTTGCCGGCGTCCAAGCTCCAGCCGGTGAACCTCCGGCGACCCTCCGGTGATCCCCTAAAAGGTTCGGCATCAAGGTGAGCTTTTGTCTCCTTGTTTTGGCCGGCGCCTATCTCCTCCACCAAGCTGTCCAGTTTTCTGGACAGCTTCTTCTCCTCTCGTCGGAGCGTCGTTTGGACGACGGTTAGTGCTCCGACAGCGGCTAACTTACCGGGGATATGATCTCCGGTAATCCTCTGAGGTGGAGGACGAAGGATTCGTCAATCGGTTGACGAATACCTCTCCGGAGAAGCAAGTCTTGAGGACTTGTTTTTAGGTCCGAATTTGGATTCGGATCGTGATCATCTCTCGATCACGTCGTCTTCAACACGAGGCTAGTAACCCGTACGAAGACGAAGCTCGTGGCTTGGCGAAGTCATCCCGAGGAGCTCGGCGTGGATACGGATAGAGACGATTCTTACGAGGATCGTTCCGGTTGATGTCATTCCCGCTACACGTCATACGGAAGGTATAACGTAGTTTAATTTCCTTTTATTGCAATTTTAATTTACGGTTATGTCTACACTTGTTGTAATAGCATGCGTGTGTTGTGTGTGTTGTAATAAATAGGAGTATTTATTATTTTTATTGCTTCCGCTGTGCTCATGTTTACGAAACATGATCGAACACACACACGCCGCGGTGCCGGAAACCCAACACCTTCTTGGAGTTCTGCATGCTAAAACGAGCTAGGACGGTGTCTATGTATGAAGCTTGAGATAAGCACAACATCCTTTTCTTGCGATCCCTTATAACTTTGATCCCAAGGATGTGTCCCACTTCTCCCAAGTCCTTCATGTCAAACTGTTTGGACAACCATACCCTTACATCTGATAACACTTTTATATTGTTGTCAACTAACAAAATATCATCTACGTATAGTACAAGAAATACCACTACGTTTCCGTCACATCTTTTGTATACACATGGCTCATCCAGACTTTGAATAAATCCATATGACTGGATTACCTCATCAAAACGGATGTTCCAAGATCTGGAAGATTGCTTCAATCCATAAATGGACCGATTAAGCTTACACACTAGATTCTCTTTGCCTTTAGCAATGAATCCCTCTGGTTGCCGCATATAGATGTTCTCCTCAAGACTTCCGTTAAGGAAAGTTGTCTTGACATCCATCTGCCAAATCTCATAATCCATATGAGCAGCTATAGATAAGTGAATCCGGATAGACTTAAGCATAGCTACTGGCGAAAAAGTCTCCTCATAATCGATACCCTCTTTCTGAGTATATCCTTTCGCAACAAGCCTAGCTTTGAAGGTCTCAACCTTCCCGTCTACTCCTCTCTTTCTCTTGTAGATCCACTTGCATCCAATGGCTTTCACACCATCGGGTGGTTCTACTAGCTCCCAGACATGATTAGAATCCATAGATTCTATCTCTGAATTCATCGCTATTTGCCAAGATATCGCATCTCTATCTTGGAGTGTCTCGTCATATGTCCAGGGATCAGGTTCAGGTTCGCCAAGGACCAAATCAGAAGATTCTCCCAAGAACATGAATCTCTTGGGTTGTCTAACAACCCTCACACTACGACGAGGTGCCTCCTGTGTATGCTCTGTGACACGCGGTGCAGTGACTTGTGGTATCTCCTCTTGTACCGGTGGTATTGAAATCGGGACTTCCCCTGTTAACTCCTCAAGAACAATCCTACTCGTGGGCTTGTGGTTCATCACATAGTCCTCCTCTAGAAATCTGGCATTCGTACTCACGATCACCTTATGATCTCTAGGACTATAGAACAAACCACCCTTCGTTCCCTTAGGGTAGCCAACAAACAAGCGTACTTCTATACGAGATTCCAACTTACCAGCATCTCCCTTCAGCACATGTGCTGGACTACCCCAAATCCAAATATGTCTTAGACTAGGCTTTCGCCGAGTCCACAATTCTGTGGGAGTAGAGGGTACTGACTTAGAACCAAGTTCAGAATGTGTGCTGCCGTTTCCAGAGCAAACCCCCAGAACGAATCAGGTAACTCAGAATAACTCATCATCGATCTAACCATCTCCATAAGAGTCCTATTCCTTCGCTCCGCCACACCATTCTGTTGGGGTGTGCTAGGTGTGCGGACAATTGGGATTGAATCCCAGCCTCTGATAAGTAACTCCTAAACTCTCCCAAGAGGTACTCGCCACCATGATCAGATCGTAGTGTCTTGATACTTTTACCTTGACGATTCTCCACATCAGCCTTGAATTCTTTGAACCTGTCAAAGCATTCAGACTTGCGGCGCATCAAGTAAATGTATCCATATCTTGAATAATCGTCTATAAAAGAGACAAAATATTCAAAACCACCTCTAGCCTGGATAGACATAGGACCGCACAAATCAGAATGATCCAATTCCAACACATCTTTGGCTCTATACCCCTTGGCCTTGAAAGACCTCTTGGTCATTTTACCTTCCAAGCAAGATTCGCAGGTTGGGAGATCCTCCACCACTAATGAGCCCAAAGGTCCATCAGCTATCAACCTTTGAATTCTACTCAGGTTAATATGACCAAGCCTTAGATGCCAAAGATATGTCTGGTTCATTTTCGAAGGTTCTTTTCTCTTATTAGACTTAGAAGATGAGTTATTTACTTCTATATGCATCGTGGGAGCTTTCGGTTCAAGAGTGTACAAATTGCCAACCAATGTACCAGAACAGATAATCTCCCTATTCCTTTTTATAACCACTTTGTCATTAAAAGAAACAGAATATTCATCCATAAACAATTTAGAAACTGAAATTAGATTCTTTCTAAAAGTAAGTACATGAAGACAATTTCTCAAAACCAAAACTTTATTCCTATCAAAAGATAAATAAACGTCTCCCACTGCAATAACCGTCACCTTTGAAGCATTGCCCATGAAGACGGTAATCTCTCCCTCAGCTAGTCGTCGGGTTTCCTGGAACCCCTGCAAAGTATTGTAAACATGATCAGTGGCTCCTGTATCTACACACCAGGCACTGGTAGATAACACCGCTAAACATGTTTCAACAACTAAACAAGAAGATATACCTTTGTTCTTTCGGCGAGGACAGTCCGCCTTTCAATGTCCAGTCTTCTTGCAAGTGAAGCACTTGCCTTTCGGCTTCTTCACTCTCCTCGAGGTCCTCTGCCACTTTCTTTGCTCCACCTTGCTTCTTCTTCTTCTTACCTTCGATTTAGAAGAAGAAACCTTCGAGCAACCATGGCTTGAGCGCTTTGTGAAAAAGCCCTCCGCGCCTGGAGTTACGTGAAGCTCCGCCAATGAATACAACCTCTTTTTCATGTTGTAGTTGAGGCGAATCGCCAAAACTCCTAGCAGAGATCGAGAATGATATCGACTGGGTTTCCCCATCGATCTCGACTCCGAGGACTTCCATCTCATTAAGATGAGCCATCATCTTGAGAACATGATCACGGGTGTTCCTCGATCATGGTGGTCGCCATCAAGTTTCTCATAGCCTTCGTCTAGCCGCCTACTCGATGTCCGAAAAGTTCCTTGAGATTGAACATCCAGGCTATGGCTCGACGTCGATGTTGCAAAAGACATTTGACATAGATGCCAAAATGTAACACCGCGCCATCTCATCTGCCTTGATCCATTTCTTATAACTTTTTTTCTCCTTTTCATCAGAGTCATCGGTGGTCTTAGGAGGACAGACCTCGAAGAGTACAAATTTGTACTCCTCTGCAGTTAAGACAATATCCAAATTTCTTTTCCAATCAATATAATTTGTTTCAGTAAGTTTATTTTCTTTTAATATCACAACAAGTGGGTTGAAAGCCATTTGAAAAACCTAAGAATCACAATGATCAAAATATTAGATTTCAAATATTATTGATTCCTCAAAACAATAAAATTCCGAAATCAACCAACACCTCAAAACACCGAGAATATCACATGCCACGATAGTGTGGACGTATACGAATTCTACATTTGTAAGAGGAGGTTTTACCCATTAATTTTATTATCTTGTCAACCTTAATTTTTGACAAATAAAATTAATAGTTGGTTCCTCTTTGGCCCTACAAATAAAAGCAGTGACTCCGATGGAGAGGATACTTTTTATTTGTATCTAAGTGTGCACCATTACACGATACTAAGGGAATTATTTCGGATTATGTGCTTTACTGATGGGGAAGTACACACGCTCCTAAATAATTTCCTATAACCATTATTTAACCTAGTGATCCGCAAACAAACCCATCCGATGGGGAGGAAGGCACTCAGAGCCGACGCGCAAGTTTGTTGCATCACACGTCAAATTGTAATGGAGGCCGCGGGAATTAATTAAAATGTCTCTCTCCCACTTAGTAAATTGACAATGAAGAATTTTCAAGCACACACAACATGCATATAAAACAAATCAGCAATAAATATGGAAAAAATAGAATTTTCCCAACTATTATGGCATTGTTCTCCAATATGCGTCCCGTCGTGTCGCCACCTCGTCCGCTCCACCTTTTCCCGTGCACAAGTCACCAAAGAGATCCGAGCCGAGATAAACTATTTTAATTTACATCCATCGATCCTATACTCCACGAAGGAGTGTACAAATAATCTAGATCGAAAGTAAACTAAAATGAGTGGCTAAACAATGCCGTATTTAATTACAAAAATTAAATACTAATCTAGCCTCGTCAACCCCGAGGATTAAAATAATATACATACAATCACACACAAACAATCACATACACACATATAGCCATAATAGTCGGATCTTATGCCTGCAACCAAAAAGTTAGCCTACGCACATCCTACTATTATCCGGCATACTCAATATATGATATGTGCATGAAAGTAACCGAATCCAAAACACACAAAATCGGAAACCGTGGCTCTGATACCACTTGTTAGGAATTGATTTGGAGGCTCATTGGCTCCCATGTCCCTGGATTAAAATTTTCACTAATGAAAAAACTAATCCGGATGGGATGAGTTTCCTAAGCACAACCAATTCATCGTCGTGCTAACAACTTGAGCGATCACTTGAACAAACTAGTTGTTCAAGCAACACAACTCTTCTAGTTGGTTAGCCGCGGAAGAGACGACGGACGGATCACCGATTTTTGTATTTGTCTTCGGGGTCCATGATTATACAAATACATACAAATGTAAACTAGTATAATCAACACATACTAGCATAAAGATAAGAACATGCAAAGATCAATAAAAGTTGTAAAACTTTTATACCTCTCGATCTTCTATTGTATGTCCTATTTTCCTCGTGGACGTCGTGTGGGCGAAGATCCTCCACGAGTAGAAGCCTCCTAGATCACGTTCTTCCTTTCCTTGCTCTATCCGAACAAAGAGAAGAACCAAACTAAAACTCCTTCTCCTTTCTAGAACCGGCCACCAAGCCAAGGAGCTTGATATAACCGCCGGCCAAGGAGTAGCTTCTTGAGCACCGGCCAACCTTGAAGCAATGTTGCCGCCGGCCACCAAGGTGGGATATGGATGAACGCGGGCCAACCTTGAAGCAATGTTGCCGCTGGCCACCAAGGAGAAAGTGAGGAGGAAGAGCGCCGACAAAGGATGAGGAGAGGAAGAGGGGCGCCGGCCAAAACCCTAGGGAGAACCAAGCTTGCCGCCCACTTCTAGCCGCCCAAAACCCTAACTCCTCTAGGGTTTGTTGCCGCCCACTTTTAGATAGGCAAAACCCTAATCCACCAGCATTAGTTGCAGCCCAAGCCTTAGCCCTCTATTTATAGAGTTGGGCTTAAGCCTCCTTTAATCTCCACCGTCGGATCTAGCGATTTAATCTCCATCGTCGGATCTAGGGTTTCATCCCAACCGTCGGATCTAGGGTTTCATCCCAACCGTCGGATCTAGGGTTTCATCCCAACCGTCGAATCTAGAGATCTAATCTCAACCGTCGGTTCTAGAGTTTTGTTTTCCATCCTTTGATCTAGGCTTCATGAGGATTATATTAGGCTACGATAGGGACCATGAGGAGGAGTTGGATCTTGGCCACCCGATGGATCGCAACCACACAAACTTGATCCATCAATGATGTTCCATTCCACTAGAGGATCATCATTGAATTACCTCACCAACCCCCATAAATCAATATGGGCTCCATATATTATTTGTACATCCATCTCCCCATGTTTAAGATATCGAATGTCTGTTAATTAATTGATTTACTGACCATCAATCAATTAACATCTAACTCCTCGAGTAGTACCACTCAACCTTATCATCATGTTGACTAAGTCAACCAGCTGGGTTTACATGATGAACCTTATGAGCTCCTCAAGGGGACATCATTAACCTAATATATAGGACACGGTTTCCTCCTATAATCAACGACACACCATGTAAATAATATTATTTCCCAACTTACCGGGCATATTGATTTAATCCATCTAAATCTCACCCTTAGGTAAATCAAAGAAATAAATACTAAGTACATGTGCCTGTTATTATATCGGGATTAAGAGCATGTACAACATAATATTCGAGGTCCGATTCAATTATGTAGTCAGCAATTAATTGAATCACCTCTATGTTGGTCCTGCTCAATACACCCAAGTGTACTAGTGTAACTCTATGTTCAAGACAAAACAATACCAAGCTACACTACAACCATGCCAATGGTTTGTCCAAAACCATCTTGGTGGTGAGCCTCCACTTATATTCTACAAGGGATTGATAACATGATCTTCTGTGCCACACCAAACACCATGTTATCTACAATGTAAAATATTAGACAATATGCACACATATAATAAATATAAAGTGCAAACAATGATCATGTGATTCTTATTTCAAAATAAAAATGTCCATACAAAAAGTGCTAGGCTTTCAGTATACATTCCAACAATTTGACCATTATGTCATATAGTGACAGTGCGGTGCTTGGTTGAATTACTTAGGTTTGTTCGTTTAGTTTTCAGTTGATCTTTGACCATTGTGTCGTATAGTGACAATGCGGTGCTTGGTTGAATTGTTTAGGTTTGTTTCGTTTAGTTTGTAGCTAATCTTTGATCATTGTGTTGTATAGTGACAGTGCGGTGCATGGTCATGTCCGTTAATTAGAATTGTTTAACCATTGTATCGTATAGTGACAGTGTGATGCATGGTTGAATGATTCTTGTACATTAGGTTAGCTTTCAAATAATTTTTTTGATAGTTATAGGAACCCCCAGTGTTAATAATGTTTAGATACAAATGTTCAACCATTGAGTTCCATGGGAGACGACCCGAGTTACCCTATACTGCATTAGTGTAGTTAGGGGGTTCGATAAATAATTTGGGAATAGTACCGCGACAAAAATCGTACATCAAGCATATTAAGAAAAGCCATTACAAGGTAAGTATTGAAGAGTTCGTGATGATGATGGATATCAAGGATTGGGCCACCTTGATGGAAGGATTCAAATTTCCAAGAGGGCCTAAGAGAGGATTCCTCAAAATGAAAAAGTGGACCGAGGAACAACTCCAAGAATTCGAGAGAAGTAATAAGGTAATTAAATTCTTGGTTGATTTGATTCCTAACGATATTTTGTGTAACTTAGGTGAATATAAGGATGTCAAGGAGCTTTGGAGCGAATTGACAAAGTATCATGAAAGTCCATCACCGGTCCAAGAAGAAGAGGAGTGCTCATCCTCTCAAGCTCAAGAAGAAGCAAGCACATCTTCATCCCAAGAGCTTGAGGATTCGGAGGTTGATCGGGAATCAACATCCGGATTGGAAGAGGAAGAAGAGATGGAAGAAGCCTCCACTTCAAGATTTGAGGGGGAGGAGAGACCATCTACTCCGGAACAAGGGAAAGAGCAAGGAGAGCCATCTACTTCCAGAAGAAGTGATGAACAAGCTCAAGAGGCCCTTTCCACCACCATTGACCTAGGTAACTCAAGCACATCAACTCAAAATAAAAATCACACAATGTGTTTTGAGTGTAGGGAATATGGGCACTATAAGAGCAAGTGCCCTAAGAAGGTTAAGAAGGCTCCACCGGTGCCAAAGGTCAAGGAGATCGGAGCCTCAACCATCAAGAGCAAGGAGCACGTGGTGTGCTTCAAATGCCATCAAAAGGGGCACTATAGAAGTCAATGCCCTAGGAGAAAAGAAGGAGCATCAAATGTAGGGGGAGTCTCTAAGACAAACCCTAAGGTATTTTTTAGTAATGCATCTTCTAGTTTTAATGTCAAAAAGCATGCTAAAAATAATTTAAACAACCTTGCTATTGTTCATAAGGAGCATGCTAGAAATAATAAGTTTTATTGCTTAGGATCTTAAAATGTCAACTTTAGAAATAAGGAGAAATTTGGGACTAGTGTCCCTAGAAAAATTCTATCTAAGGCAAGCATTAGGAAAATAGAAGATCATCTTGGCTTTAACTCCAAGAATTCTAGACATATGCCTAGGAAAGGGAAAAATACTCAAAGAAATAATGGGCCTACAAAATTTGAGCAACTAGAGTTGGAAAATCAAGTCTTCAGGTTAAGACTTGAGAAATTAGAGAATACCCTTAGGAAAATACAAAATCAAATGCAATGGTCAAATAGTCAAAGCCTAGGGTCTAGGAGTCAAAGTGAAAGGCCTAGGAAATAAGAACCATCCAAGGGCAAGCTTAAGCCCAAAAAGACCTATCATAATGTTTCATTCGATTATGAAACTCAATCTAGGTCTAGGAAAACAAAAGTCAATAGGGAAGTCATCCCTAAGGTTGACCAAGGTAGGTGCCTAGTGGCTAAGGTTCCAAGAAAACCTAGGGAAGTCATTAAGAATGTTACAAGGGGAGTCACACCTAGAGTTAACCTAGGCAAGACCCAAATGACCAAGGCTACCAAGCCTAGAAGGGTCATTAGCAGGGTATCTAGGGAGGTCATCCCTAAGGAATACCTAGTAAATCCAAAGAGCTCAAATAGATATTGGGTTCTTAGGAGCGTGATCGATTCACGCTAAATGAGTTAGGTTGTGTCAACTTTAAATGAATGGGTAGTTAACCTAACTATGATAAAGGTGACCTTTTAGGTCATTTTCAAGGTTATGGATACCTTGGAAATAGGGTTGATTTTAAATCCTAAAAGATTTTAGGATGTGCCAATATTATTTAAGAAGGTTGAAAAATCAATCAAATTGGTACAATTAGGGTTAAAGGTCATAGTGTGTCATTTTGGGTTTTTGACACACATTGGGATAAGTTAGTAATATAGCAAAATGAATTTAATTTCAACAAATGACAATTAATATTAAAAGTTAGGTATTATTATACCTTTACCTTTTATTTGTCATGCTTTATTTTCCATATGTCATGTCATGACATTATATTTCTTTTTAATCATATAAAATGTCATGATTATGCTTAGGACTATTTTATGTCATGTGTATTTAGATTTAATCATATGTCATGACCTCATGATCTTTGGCAATGCTTATTTATGTTATTTTTTTATGCTATGATAATTCATACATTTAATTTGATTAAAATTGATTTAAGGACTATGATATGACTTGAAGTCCCATGTATAAGGGAATCAAGTAGAGTTGCCTTAGAAAATGCATGAGGCCTTAGATTAGGATGAACAAAACTCACATCTAACATCAAATTGACATGTGTGTGTTTTCAAACACCCTAAACACATGTGAGATGCTAGGAAATGAGTTAAGTTCAAGGTGCATAGTTTTTGCATCTAGATGAACTAAAACTCATCTAATACCATGGGTGGATCATGGGGAAAGCTAATGTGCAATTCATGTGCATTGAGCCCATTGATCATGATCCAATATAGGTTTTCAAAAATATTTTAAAATCTTTTTAGAAAACCTTAGTGAAGTCTATCTTTTGATAGCAATCACCATTGATGGAGTTGATACAAAGAGGGCTCAAAACATTGAAGCTTTTCTCATTTTTGAACTTTGTATCAATTCACTATTTTGTGGGTAAATTAATTTTTAAATATTTTTCACCCATTGTATTTGTTATAAGTATTATACGTATAAATTTTCATGATTTTTCAAAATACGTATTTTTACTTATGAATTTTTAAATTTCATTTCTGAAAGTTGAAAACTGTATTTTACAGTTATCAGTCGGCTGCCATTGTTGGCAGTCGACTGGCATCAACGGTAGTCGACTAGTAACTGTCAAGAGTCGACTGCCAAGTTTGATTTCGGGTAAACAAGATTTGTTTAGCCTGATTTCAGCTATGATAAGGTTCCCTAACCACTCCTAACCCTAGGATATGCTCCGGAAAGCATTAGAAAGGGTGAAAATCCATTGGATATGGATTAGAAGAGTTGTTTAGGGTGTGTATCAATTTTAAGGTGTGGGAAAGTTCAATGTTGAAATTTTAACCTTATTTTTAATGGTTAGTGTTTCTATAGGCTTAGGGACTCTCCAAGGACATTATTGGTGTAATGGTCAAGGGGAAGCAAGCCTTTAGGGGAGGTATCCATCATGGGATGATGGATGTGTTCTTCCTCATGAGGGGGAGAAATGGAAATGTGAGATTCCCAATTTGGAAATTGGGAGAGTTTGTAGGATTGCCTCTCTTGAGTGATATGAGACTTATCACTAGAAAGAGTGAAACCATCCTAGGTGTTTTTGGACCAAGGGGGAGATTGTAAGATCTCATTGGGATATGAGACATTGACCTCCTTGGGAAGAACCTTTTTGATGTATGTCAAAAAGGGGGAGAATGAACGGGATTACCAATTTGGGACAATTGGTAAGGAGATTTGAGTTAGGTGTCGTAACTCAAAGGTGTTTGGTTTTTGTCAAACATCAAAAAGGGGAAGATTATTGGTGCAATCGATCCAGGTCACGATTGACCAGACTCGAGTAGTATTTTGATGTTTGACATTGATGTCTGACGATGTTTTGGAAAGATTGTTGGTGCAATCGACCTGGGTCATGATTGATCGGACTCGAGTTTAACTCGAGTAGTATCTTGATGTTTGATGATGATTTAACCATTGTTTGATTATATGGTTGATATGGGGTTGACCATATGATGGAGAAGTCTAAGTCATGGGTACTTGGCATGGAAAGTCCAAGCATGGGTCTTGGCAATTGAAAGTCCAAGCTTGAGTCTTGGAAATTGGAAAGTCCAACATGAGTTGG
This sequence comes from Wurfbainia villosa, assembly GCA_025175895.1. NCBI lineage: Eukaryota > Viridiplantae > Streptophyta > Magnoliopsida > Zingiberales > Zingiberaceae > Wurfbainia > Wurfbainia villosa. The sequence goes on along the minus strand of CM046000.1, from coordinate 82,748,811 downwards.
CATGGAAAGTCCAAGCATGGGTCTTGGCAAGGGAAAGTTCAAGCTTGAGTCTTGGCAATTGGAAAGTCCAATATGGAGTTGGCATGGAAAGTCCAAGGGTGTAGTCTTGGCGGTGAAAGTCCAAGTCATGGGTATTTGGCATTTGGGAAGTCCAAGGGGAATATTGGCGGCGTAAAGTCCAAGGGTAGAGTCTTGGCAATATAAGTTCAATGGTTGGTGGCGTAAAGTCCAAGCGTGGTCTTGGCAGCATAAGTCCAATGTGCCTTTGCGGTGTAGACACCGTTAGCATGACAACAGCTGATGGAAGCACCTGAAGGCTAGCGTATGGATGAACAAGTCATGGATGACTTGGAGGGATTCGATAGGCACGAGACTGATGGAGGTGACTAGAAGGCTTAGGTCTAGGCTAAGGGTGGTCTAGCAAGTATGGGGGCACCATACTTGGGGTTAAACCTCATGTTTGAGGTTATCGATTGACCGGGGCTTTATACTGGTTGGATGGTCAAGTGTTTTGACACTTGGTAGCTGAGTCGACATTTAATAATCGACTGGTTCGACCGATGTGAGTCGGCTAGTGCAATCGCAATTTGAAAGGTTTGGCGGTGCCCATTGGATCGATTGGTGATGAAGTTGTCGCATAAGCACGAATGCTCCGTAGTGATCGGGCAATCGACTATATGGTGCCGCGATCGTGATGAGAGACCCATTGGACTTTTTCCAGTGTAGATCGAACCATTGTCTCACAATAGCCTTTGAGCAGTCGAACCGGGGATTTTGGCAGTCGACTGCTAGGTGAAATCTAGCTCGAGGAGAAGCTTTAAAGGGAGCTCATGGAGAAGGATTTTGGCAAGGTTGTTTGAGGCAATTTGGAGGGGATTTGCTACTGCAATCCAGACCTTCAAGGCTATTCTCAAGCAACCAAAAGCAAACATTCAAAGATCTCTTATAAAGTATTTTTCTTTACTTGTATTGTATTTCATACTTGTATTTGCTTGCATTTGTTGTATTATTTTGTGTAATCTCTTGTATGAGATTTCTCCACCTTCAACATGTTACCGAGAAGGAGTATTATTGATTAGTGGTGTTGGTTGCATCGCTAGAGCTCATTTTAGCTCAATCCGTACAGTAGGAATCCTAAGGTTCCGAACCATGTTATATTTGCGTGTTGTGTTTGTGTTTGTCGTCTTTCATTATTGCATTTCATATTTTCACTGCGCTAACAAGTTTTGTAGAGACGAACACGATCGAATCCGATCATACGACGAAATCGCTATTCAGCCCCCCCCCCCTCTAGCGCTCTTCAAGGTCCTAACACATTGAAAATGTTTCCTAATGATAAACTTAAAGAAATGCACGATGGATTACAAGATTACCAACCTTTAGATGAATAACCCTCTGTTAAAGTAGATTGTCCCCAACAAATACTATTGTAAGTAAATTTACTACATTATTAATAAATTTCAACGGTGTCATTGTGATTATTTTAATGACTATTTTATTTTTATGAAATTGCAGGAATGTCTGCGGTTTCTTCGTCATGCAATATATAAGACATCAAATGTTCAATATTAAGATGGAATTCACACAAAAAGACATTCATAGATTTAGAGTAGAGGTTGCAGTATCAATTCTTTGGGACAAACCATTTTTGAAATATAAATTTGAATGATTCAATAATCTTGTTGTTGACATAAGTGTTGTCATTAGTTTGTATAGTTTAGTTCTTGTATATAAAATGAGTGTTTGTTACATAGTTAGGTAAAGTACTCTTAATGTTGTTGCAATTTTATAATGTTCTAATATTACTTTATAGTGCTACATTTGTAATTATAATTGGTAATTATAAAGGATGAATATTATTGTTAAAATATTGTGTATGCATACTGATGGAGTCGGGATTTTATTTGGTTAAGGCAGAATACTTAGTATGTTTTTAGAGCCCTTCTTTGTGTTGACAGAATAGTTTATGTAATTTTAGAATTGTTTATGTAATTTCCGAGCTCAGTAGAGTTGTTGATTCAAAGCTAAGGGTTGTGTTGATAGAATATGTTATGTATTTTTTGAGCTGTGTATGTCCCAAGTGATATATGTATGTTCTAAGTCATGTATGGAAGGGCAGTAGTTGATTCAGAGCTAAGTGTTGTGTTGACAAAATAGATTATGTATTTTCTAAGCTGTGTATGCAATCCCCGAGCGATATATGTATTTTCCGAGTCATGTATGGAAGGGCAATAGTTAATTCAGAGATGTGTTGTGAAGGCAGATCAGTGTATGCATTTCCCGATTGATATATATAATTTCAGAATTGTTTAGGAAATTTCCGAGCAACATATGTAAATCCCGAGCTCAGTAGGGGTGAGCAGAGTAGTTGGTTCAAAGTAGGGAAGTTAGAGCAGTTGATGTGTTGACGGAGCAATATATGTAATTCCAGAACGGTTTAGGCAATTCCCGAACGACATATGTAAATCCCGAGCTCAGTAGGGGTGAGTAGAGTAGTTGGTTTAGAGTAGTAAAGTCAGAGCAATATATATAAATCCCAAGCCGTGTATGCAATTCCCGAGTGACATAGGTGTTTCCCGTGCCAAGTAGGGAAAAGGAGTGCATGTGGTTAAGAGTGCACTTGTGAGAAGTTGGGTAGTTTGTACTTTTCTCGATTAGTCTATGTATTCCCCGAGCAATATGTGTATTTCCTGAGTGGTCAATGTGTTTCCCTAGTAGTTAGTATATTTCTCAAGCAGTTAATGTATTTCCTGAGCAGTCATGTATTTCTTGAGTAGTTAGTGTATGTCCCGAGCAGTCAGTGTATTTCCCAAGGGGTTAGTATATTTCCCGAGTAGTATGTTCATTTTTCGAGTGATGTATATATTTCTTGGGAATTTTCTGAATGATGTGAAGAAGGAGATATGAGTATGCTTGGGTACAGGAGGTGATGGGAAATTTCTTGAATAAGGGAATATTGTTGACAGGAGATATTTTGTTATTATTTATTTATGTATGTGTTTGTTTATTTGATTAATGATTGGCAGGAAAGATAGGGGACACGTGGAGAGCGTAAAGGGAGCTATTTTGAAAAGAAGCGAGAAAAGCAGTTACGTTCTAATTAATGGAGGGCAAGGGTATTAAAGTTAATTCGTTTGGGAGCAAGGTGATTTGAATCTCCTATAAAAGGGGTAGAGATGTAAGGAAAAGGGGATGGATGGTTCTTCCTTCTGTAAGCGGTACACCAAGATCTCTTTCTAATTCCTATTCTATAACATCTTATTATTTCCTCTCGATTTTGACTTGAGCGTCAGAGGGGTCGTGCTGATGAAGCTGACCCATCCTTAATATTTCCTTTCCTAGGTGACAGATCTCATAGTACCTCAAGGGTGACAAGATCCATCATCTCCGAAGGAAGAGGAAGGGGAATGGGTGAATCGAAGAAGAGGACACCATCAAATTGGCACTATCTGTGAGAATCTGAACAAAAAATTATGATGGTGAATATTAGAAGGACAATGAAGGAGCCAATAGATGAGGAGAAATTGTAGGGAATCAAATGAGCGCTAGAGGGGGGTGAATGACACGTCTTCGTCGGCTTGACAGAATTCGTTCGTGCTTGCTACAAACGTTAGTGTACGCAATGAAAATAATAATAACAAAAATAAATACACATAACAAGCAATACATGAGAATGTAATGTGGTTCGAAACCTTAGGATTCCTACTCCACGAGTTGGGCTCGAATGAGCCTTAGCGATGCAAACACCACCACTAATCAATAATACTCCTTCTCGACAATAAGTCAGAGGCGTAGAAACCTCGTACAAGGATTCTTACAACAATAAGAAGAAAATACAAGCAAATACAAGTAAAGAAAACTTTACAAAATGTGAACTTGAATGCTTGCTTTTGGTTGCTTGAGAAGAGCCTTGAAGGTCTGGATTGCAGCAACAAATCCTTTCCAAATCGCCTCAAAGAACCATGGCGAAATCCTCCCTTCCAAGCTGTTTTTATAACCTGCATTGAGCTTATTTCGCGCCTAGAAGTCGACTGCCAACAGTGTCATTGTCTCATAATGGACTTAATCCACGTCGACATTCAAGCCAATGGATACACTGACAATCAATTGCCATTACCCATTAGTCAATTGTCAAGGCCGTAGCCGACTGACCAGTCGGCTACTGAGCATTCTGCTCCCCCAGCCTCGACCCGGTGATCATTGCCCTCCATGGCGATCATTGCTCAACTATCGATCGACTACCCAATCGACGATCATTGCTAAGGTCATTGCCCGATCAAACTCCAGCTGACTCATGGCAGTCGATTGGTCATAATCCCAATCGACTGCTAAGTATCAACTCGGTTGTCAAGTGTCAAAACACTGACCAGTCGACTGCTACACCTCAACCATGAGGTTTACCCCAAGTATAATGCCCTTATACTTGCTAGACCATCCTTAGCCTAGACCAAAGCCTTCTAGCCACCTCCATCAGCCTCACACTTATTGGATCCCTCCAAGTTATCCATGACTTGTTCATCCATATGATATCCTTTAGGTGCTTTCATCAGCTATTTTCATGCTAACATGGTCTACACTGCCAAGACACATTGGGCTTATGCTACCAAGACACACGCTTGGACTTTACGCCGTCAACCATTGGACTTATGTTGCCAAGACTCCACCCTTAAACTTTATGCTACCAATATCAACTCTTGGACTTTCCTTGCCAACCCATGTTAGACTTTCCAATTACCAAGACTCAAGCATGGACTTTCCCTTGCCAACCCATGTTAGACTTTCCAATTGCCAAGACTCAAGCTTGAACTTTCCCTTGCCAAGACCCATGCTTGGACTTTCCATTTTCATACCCAAGACTTGGACTTTCCCATGCCAAGTGTCCCACTTGGACTCTCCATGCCAAGTACCCATGACTTGGACTTTCCATAATGGTCAACCTCAAGTCAACCATCTAGTCAACCCATTGAAAAACAACGGTCAATTCCTTTGTCAAACATCAATGTCAAACATCAAAACACTACTCGAGTCCAACTTGAGTTTGGTTAATCGTGACCTATGCCAATTGCACCAACAATCTCTCCCTTTTTGATGTTTGACAAAAACCAAACACCTTTGAGTTAGAACACTAACTCAATCCAATCATCCCAATTGGGAATCTCAACTTCTCCCATCAATTTTCTCACAATTCTCCCCTTTTTTGACATACATCAAAAAGGTCCTCTCCCCAAGGATGTCAATGTCTCATATCCCAATAAGATCTTACAATCTTCCCCTTGGTCCAAAAATATCTAGGATGTCTTCACTCTTCCTAGTGATAAGTCTCATATCACTAAAGAGAGGCAATCCTTACTTCTCTAAATTTTCTAGATTCTCCCTCTCATGAGGAAGAACACATCCATCATCCCATGATGGATAACCTCCCTCTAAAGGCTTGCTCCCTCTTGACCATTGCACCAACAATGTCATTGGAGAGTCCCTAAGCCAATAGGAATACTAAACCATCAAAGTGTTAGGGCAATCTCTTGCCGTGATATAGTTTTGATGTATGTTGCAAAGGGTTTAAGTTAGGTTGTTATTGTTATTTGATATGTGCATTGGAGTCTTGCAAAACTTAGTAATTCGTACATAGAGCCTTAGCGAGTTTCACCTCTCATGACTCGGTCCTTGAGTCGGTGAAGGATGGCTTTGCAGAAGCCGTGCACTTGGAGCATCCGAGGGACCATCGGACGAGGAGCTTGGAGTGAAGCCGGAGGAAGTAGACTTCAGGGCGAGACGCGAAGGATGACGCTGCAGAGTCGTGCGCTTGGCGCATCCGAGGGACGTGGTCGGACGAAGACAACTTCGAAGGAGAGGGACTCCGAGGGATGAGAGTGAGCGAATGTAACCCGGGAAGGGGTAGGGCTCTTAGGTGAAAACTTAGCCATTTGGCTAAGTGTCGGATGAGATTTCTCGACATCAATCGACTGCCATGGAATGACAGTCGATTTCTCTGAGTCGAACGGAGTTCGACTGGTATCCGATTGATGGGTTTTTGGCCCGTCGGCGCCATGGAATAGCGATCGGAGCGAACCAGCCGATCAGCGCCATTCCATGGTAGTCAATCGATGGAGACGATGTCGAACCGCGAGAATGGAGTCGAGCTCGCGAGCACTCGACTGATGATCCATCAATCGACTGATGGTAAGATCAGTTGACTGATGATGTTGCCGTTGGATGAAATCCAACATGGAAAGCAGCCGTTATTGGGCAACGGCTATAGGACCAGTCGACTGATAGGGACATCAGTCGACTGCTCCTGTGTCAATGGGAAGAAACCCTCTTCCTCTATAAAGAGGAAGGGTGTGGGGCTTTGGGGACCTAATTCTTCAACTCATAACATCTCCCAAAGTGCTCTAAGGGTTTTTTTCACTCTTCTACTTGTGTTAATTCTCATTCTATTGTAAGAAGAGGGATTGTAAAGAGGTTACCTCCACCTAGCTTGGTGTAAAGGAGAGATCTAGTGGATTTGGCAAAGGAGTGATTCACCTTGGACGAATTGGGATCGTGGATTAGCGGCGTAGCCGTGAACCACGTTACATATTGTGTTAGCATTATTTATCTTTGTTTGTGTTGTTTTGTTTGCTTGTTTATTAGTATTCCTTTTGCGCTAACGATTGTGTAGACGAGCAAATTCCACCATCCAAAGAAAGAGGGCTATTCACCCCCCCTATAGCCGGCCAATACACACCGATCGATCCCCTACAAGTAGTATCAGATCCAAGGATAGCTTGTCGAGGACTAACCACCACAACAAGCACAGTCAAGAATGACTGGCTCAAATATTCACCCACCAAAATTTGAAGGCGAATTCTCTTGGTGGAAAAAGAGAATGGAGGTATTTTTCGAAATCGATTTCGAAATTCTTTTAATTATGGAAAACAGTTTCGAATTGCCTAGGAATGAAGATGGGGAGCCATTGGAGAAATCAAGGTGGAGCAAGAGGCAAAGGGAAGAATACTTAGCAAATTCAAAGGCCATGCACCACCTCTACAATGTACTCCCCCAACAATAAGTTAATCGGATTGGGAAATGCTCTAGTGCCAAGGAGATGTGGGAGAAGCTAGTAGAGCTTCATGAAGGCACTTCGTAGGCCAAGCTTGCAAGAAGAGACCTCCTCCGCTCCCAACTATCAAACATCAAATTAGAAAAGGGAGAAAAGGTAACATCATTGTAATCTAGGTTTAAAGAAATTTTGATTGGACTAACAAGTGTAGGAGAAAGACTTTCGAACTGGGATATGCTCATGAAAGCAATCGATGCTTTTCCCTGGTCATCGAAATGGAGCTCAATGGTGGAATCCTTCTACATGTCTAAGAACCTAGAAGCGAGCACCTTGGAGGAGTTCTTCTCAACAATGGAGCTCCACGAAACAAGACTTGAAGGAATAATAGAAGAGCCAAGAATTCAACCTTCAAGAGGAGTGACACTTTTGGCCAAAAAGGGGAAGAAGAAGATGGAGAATCCCTCCTCCTCCGACGAAGCTTCCTCCTCCTCCTCCATGGATAGCACGGAAGAAGCTTATATGGTAAGGAGGGTAAGGCGTGCATTAAAAGGTTTTAGATTTAATAAATCTAATGATAGGAGTAGAAAACCAAGGGGGAAGGTGATTTGCTACAATTGCCAAGGAGAAGGACATATAAGGGATAATTGTCCCCTCTTGAACAAGAGCAAGGAGGAGAAGAGAAAGAAAGAAGAAAAGAAGAAGAAGGGTAACAAGAAGAAGAAAGAAGAAGAGAAGAAGGCCAAAGAGAAAGGGAAGACAAAAGCACTCAAAGCAAGGACATGGGATGATCCCTCTTCATCATCATCATCATCATCTGAAGAGGAAGAACATGTCTACTCCAACCTTGCCCTAATGGCCTTTGACGACCTAGATTGCTCCTCCTTCAAAAATGAAGAAGCAAGCTCAAGTGAGGAGAGCTCGAGTGAAGGGGAAGCTTCTTCACCATCCTCATCCGAAGAAGAAGAAGACATGGAGACAATGGTAACGAACCTCTCACCAAGAAAAATAGCCTCCATGATATCTAGTCTCACTAAGGATTTATTTAGAGCTAAAAAGAAAAATAAAAGCATGCTAGATCAAATTAAGGATTTAGAAAATAAACTAGAAAAAGCATGCTTAAATGATAATGAAAATATTTCTTCTAGCCTAAATGATGTATGCTCACATGATCTTTATATGTCATTTGATGTTAATGATGCATGCATAGAGGAAAATAGGGCTTTAAGGGAAAAGGTAGATCACTTGACCAAAGCCCTAGAAAAGTTTACAATTGGCTCAAATACATTAAACATGATAATTGGGAGCCAAAGAGCTAGTTTCAATAAGAAAGGCCTAGGATATAAGGAAAAGAAAAATGAAAAGGCCTATAAATGCTTAATTGCTATGGGTCAAGATAAAAAGAAGGTAATTGCTAGAAAATGGATCCCTAAGGAGTATTTAGTGAACCTCATAGGAAAGAACTTATTTTGGGTTCCTAAATCCATCCTAAAGGGTTAGGAAAACCCTAGGGTAGTCAACCATATGCAATTTACTTATATCATATGTTGGTTGACTTAGGATGGCGAGACAATATTTTTTGAAATAATGTTAGGTGATGATAATGCACCTATAAATAGATAAATCATGCTTTAGATGATATTTGCCTTATTATCATGATGTAATACCTAATGCATTATCACAATTTGATGAATACATGTGTTTCATGATCATAATGTGAAATTGATTCACACATGCCTTTATGATCATGTGAGATAGTAGGATGATACTTAACCTTGATAGAATTGCATAAAAATAATGGTTAAGTATATACAAATACCTTTAGGATACATCTCACACTCACCATAGGCTACCTTGATTGAAAACTTAGCATGGGTGAGATGATAGGATGATACAAATGTCCACTAATGCCTATGGCATCTAGATGGTCATTTAAGGTATCAAAATAGCAATAATAGACCAATCATGGGGAAGACTTATGTTTAATTCATAGACATATTTCCCAAAGATCATGGTTGGATATTTCATATGTTTTCAAAACAATTTCTTATTTTAAAATCTGCATGTTCATGTTTTGAAACAATTTGAAGCAAAACTAGGTGTTAAACTTGATACTAACTTGATCAAAAACCTAGTTACTTTTGAAACTTTTGGATTTTTGGCAAATACTTGAAAATATAACGATTTTTCATGGACAACTATTTTTCATTGATAAATATACTTACAAGAAATATGTTCCCCAAATTTCATGATTTTTTGAATTTTATAGATTTTCTAATGCATTTCTGAAATTCACCCTGAAAACTTGAAAAACCCGAAATGCATGTGCCAGTTGACTGGTAGTCTGATAACATGCCCAATAACCTTTTGTATCCAATTTTAAGGCATGTTTTGACTTTTGTTTCCCTCTAAACTTGATGCCATGCTTGTATAAACCTTGTTTAATATTTTTGATGGTGTCAAAGGGGGAGAAATGTATATGTTTAAGTAAGGGGGGATTGTATTTAGGGGGAGTTTCATGTATTAAGGGGGAGAGTTGCTAATCATGTTATTCACATGATTTATTTCCTTAATATTTTATCAAATGTTTTTACCTAACTTAAATGGATTGCCACACATCAAAAAGGGGGAGATTGTTAGGGCAATCTCTTGTCGTGATATGGTTTTGATGTGTGTTGCAAAGGGTTTAAGTTAGGTTGTTATTGTGATTTGATATGTGCGTTGGAGTCTTGCAGGACTTAGTAATTCACACATAGAGCCTTGGCGAGTTTCACCTCTCATGACTCAGTCCTTGAGTCGGTGAAGGAAGGCTTTGCGGAAGTTGTGCGCTTGAAGCATCCGAGGTACCGTCGGACAAGGAGCTTGGAGTGAAGCCGGAGGAAGTAGACTTCAAAGCCAGACGCGAAGGATGATGCTGCAGAGTCGTGCGCTTGGCGCATCCGAGGGACGTGGCCAGACGAAGACAACTTCGAAGGCGAGGGACTCCGAGGGATGAGAGTGAATGTAACCTGGGAAGGGGTAGCGCTCTTAGGTGAAAACTTGGCCATTATGCTAAGTGTCGGATGAGATTTCGAGCATCGATCGATCGCCATGGAATGGCAATGCGCTCATCGAGCGGAGTTTGGTGGTATCCGATTGATGGGTTTTGGCCTGCGATCATTGCCATGGAATGGCGGTCGATTAGCGAACCATCGATCATTGTCGTTCCATGGCGGTCGGTGATGGATGGAGGCAATGCGAGCTCGCGAGCACTCGACTGATGATGTTGCCGTTGGATGAAATCCAACGTGGAAAGCAACCGTTATTGGGCAACGGCTACAGGACTAGTCGACTGATAGGGACATCAGTCGACTGCTCCTGTGTCAACAGGAAGAAACCCTCTTCCTCTATAAAGAGGAAGGGTGTGGGGCTTTGGAGACCTAATGCTTCAACTCATAACATCTCCACCAGTGCTCTAAGGGTTTTTCCACTCTTCTACTTGTATTAATTCTCATTCTATTGTAAGAAGAGGGATTGTAAAGAGGTTACCTCCACCTAGCTTGGTGCAACGGAGAGATCTAGTGGATTTGGAAAAGGAGTGATTCACCTTGGACGAATCGGGATCGTGGATTAGCGGCGCAGTCGTGAACCACGTTACATATTGTGTTAGCATTGTTTATCTTTGCTTGTGTTGTTTTGTTTGTTTGTTTATTAGTATTCCTTTTGCGCCAACGATTGTGTAGACGAGCAAATTCCACCATCCAAAGAAAGAGGGCTATCCACCCCCCTCTAGCCGGCCAATACACACCGATCGATCCCCTACACAAAGTTAAGGTCAAAAGTTCAAACTTGAACTTTCACACACCTTAAAATTGATACAAACCCTAAACAACTCTCCTAATCTATATCCAATGGATTTTCACCCTTTCTAATGTTTTCCAAAGCATATCTTAGGGTTAGGAGCAGTTAGGGTAACCTAACATAGATTAAATCAGGCTAAACAAATCTTGTTTACCCAAAATCAGGCTTGGCAGTCGACTCTGGCAGTCAGCAGTCGACTGACCTTGATGTCAGTCGACTGATTTTTACAAATACAGAAATTCAATTTCAGAAAATGAAATTTGAAAAATCATAAGTGATTATACATAATATGAAAATCACAAAATTTCATATGTATAATACTTATGTCAATCATTATGGGTGAAAAATATTTGAAAAATAAAATACCCATAAAATAATGAGATTGACACAAAGTTCAAAATGATTGAAAAGTTCAATATTTTGGCCCTACTTTGTATCAACTCTATAAATGGTGATTGCTATCAAAAGATAGACTTCACCAAGGTTTTTCAAAATGATTTTAAAACCTTATATTTAACCATGGTCTATGGGCTTAATGCACATGACTTGTACATAAGTTTTTCTCATGATTCATCCATGGTATAAAGTGAGCTTGAGTTCATCTAGATGCAAGAACTATGCACCTTGAACTTAACTCATTTCCTAGCATCTCACATGTGTCTAGGGTGTTTGAAAACACACATGTCAATTTGATGTGAGATGTGAATTTTGTTCAACCTAATCTAAGGTCTCATGCATTTTTTTATGGCAACACTATTTGATTCCCTTATACATGGGACTTCAAATCATGTCATAGTCTTTAAATCAATTTTAATTAACTTAAATGCATAAAATATGATCATGGCACATAATTATAGCATAAATGAGCATTGCTAAAAATCATGGTGTCATGGCATGTGATTCTAACTTAAGCATAACATGACATTCCTAAGCATAAATCATGACCTTTTAATGATTAAAAATTAAATATAAATATGATGTCATAACATGTTATATGACAATTCAAACATGACAAATAAAATATAAAGGTATAACAATACCTAAGTTTTAGTATTAATTTCCATTTGTTAGAATTAAATTCATTTTGTCATATTACTATTTACCTCCCAAGTGTACCAAAAACTCAAAATGGTATACTATGACCTCTAAACCTAGTTTGTATCAATTTAATTAATTTTTCATAGTTCTAAAAATATATTGGCACATCCTAAAAATTTTTTAGGATATAAATTCAAACTTATTTCCAAGGTATCTAATAACCTTGAAAATGACCTAAAGTGTCAACTCTACCATGGTTAGATTAACTACCTATCCACTTAGGGTTGACACACCCTAACTCATTTAGCGTGAATCGATCACGCTCCTAGGAACTCAATACCTATTGGAGCTCCTTGGGTTTACTAGGTATTCTTTAGGGATAACTTCCCTAGATACCCTCCTAATGACCCTTCTAGGCTTAGAAGCCTTGGTCATTTGGGTTCTACCTAGGTTAACTTTAGGGGTAACTCCCCTTGTAACCTTCTTAGTGGCCTCTCTAGGTTTCCTTGAAACCTTAGCCACTAGGCACTCTCCATGGTTAACCTTAGGGATAACCTTCCTAGTAACCTTGGTTTTCCTAGACCTATGTTTAGTTCCATAATCGAATGGAACACTATGATAGGTCTCCTTGGGCTTAGGTTTGTGACCCAAATCTTTCTTGCCCTTGGGTGGACCTTGCTTCCTAAATCCTAGGTTTTGACTCCTAGACCCTTGAATTTGATTTTGCATATTTCTAAGGGTATTCTCTAATTTTTCAAGTTTTGACCTCAAAACTTGATTTTTCAATTCTAATTGCCCAATTTTTGAATTTTCATTTTGTCTTTGGGCATTACCATTTCATCTAGGCATATGCCTACCCTTCTTAGGGTTAATGCCTAAATGGTTCTCTACTTTCCTAATATTTTCCTTAGGTAACATTATTTTAGGGACATTAGTCCCAAATTTCTCCTTAGTTCTAAAATTACATGATTTGGCACCTAAACAGTAGAGCCTATTTTTAGCATGCTCTTTATGAACAATGGAAAAATTACTCCTAGCATGCTTTTGCCTATAACTTAAAGAATGAGCATTATTTAAATTTACCTTAGGGCTTGCTTTAGAAGCTCCCCCTACATTTGATGCTCTTTCTTTTTTCCTAAGGCATTGGCTTTGGTAGTGTCCCCATTGATCACACTTGAAGCACACAATGTGCTCTTTGCTTTTCCTAGTGGGGACTCCGACATCCTTTGAATTTTTGTTGACTTTTTGTGCCGACGGAGCCTTCTTGACTCTTTTTGGACACTTACTCTTGTAGTGTTCTTGTTCCCTACACTCAAAACAAATTATATGATCTTTATTTTTAACTAAATTGCTTGAGTTACCTAGGGTGGTAGTCGGAAGAAATTGGTCCAATTCTTTATGGCTCCCGGAGATACATGCTTCTTCTTGTTGCTTCGGTATTGAAGATGACCTAATTTCCTCTCCCTCAATCCTAGAGGTGGAGACTTCTCCTACTATTTCCACCTCTTCTTCCTCCTCGAACGTCAAACACTCCTCGACCTCCAATCTGGATGTTGACTCCTTCTCAACTTTCGAATTCTCACTTTCTTGTGCGGATGAGCTTGCTTCTTTGGCCTCTTCCTCCAATTGAGTCGATGATGGTTCTTGTTCTTTGGGCTCCTCTTTTTCTTGAGTCGTTGAGGGTTCTTCATGGAGCTTAGCTAGCTTGCTTCAAATATCCTTTACATCCTTACAATCTCTTAATCTACACAAAACATCATTAGGAATTATATTAAGCAATATACCCATTACCTTGTCGTTTATATTGAAATATCGGAGTTGTTCTTGGCTCCAATTCTTATTCTTGAGTTTTCTTCCTTCTTCGTCCTTTGGAGTGTCAAACCCTACCATTACACTAATCCAATTATCAAAATCACACATTAGAAAATACTTCATTCTTACCACCCATAGATTAAAGTCCTTGGCTCCATAGAGTTTGTATGGTGGCGGGACATTGATGTCATCGCCCAATCTTTCTTCAATCACTATCTTCGTCCTCTAGCGCTTTTGCTCCCGGGTGTTAATAAGTAGAAGAGCTCCAAGCTCTGATACTAATTGTAGGGAATCAGATGAGCGCTAGAGGGGGGAGGTGAATGGCGCGTCTTGGTCGGCTTAACGGAATTTGTTTGTGCTTGCTACAAATGTTAGTGTACGTAGCGGAAATAATAACAAAAACAAATACACACAACGAGCAATACATGAGAATGTAACGTGGTTCAGAACCTTAGGGTTCCTACTCCATGAGTTGGGCTCGAATAAGCTCTAGCAATACAAACACCACCACTAATCAATAATACTCCTTCTCGACAACAAGTCGGAGGCGGAGAAACCTCGTATAAGGATTCTTACAACAATAAGAAGGAAATACAAGCAAATACAAGTAAACTACACAAATACAAGTAAAGAAAACTTTACAAAATGTGAACTTGAATGCTTGCTTTTGGTTGCTTGAGAAGAGCCTTGAAGGTCTGGATTGCAGCAGTAAATGCCCTTCAAATTGCCACAAATAACCATGGTGAAATCTTCCCTTCCAAGCTGCTTTTATAACTTGCATCAGGCTAATTTCGCGCCTAGCAGTCGACTGCCATAAGACCCCAGTCGACTGCCAACAGTGTCGTTGTCTCACAACAGACTTAATCCACATCGGCATTCAAGACAACCTATACACTAGCGATGTCATTACCCATCGATCATTGCCAAGGATCGCTAAGGTCGTGATGATCGACTCAGGCATTCTGCTCCGTAACCTCAACCGGCGATGATCGCCCTCCATGGCAATCGACTCCAAACTATCGATCAATCGCCCAATCTTTGGCAGTAGGCTAACAAGGCCATTTGCCGCAATCGAACTCCAGTTGACTCACGACAATCGAATGGTCATAATCCTAGTCGACTGCTAAGTGTTGACTCGGTTGCCAAGTGTCAAAACACTTGACCAGTCGACTGGTCTATAACCCCAGTCGACTGCTACACCTCAACCATGAGATTTACCCGAAGTATAATGCCCTCATACTTGCTAGATCACCCTTAGCCTAGACCTAAGCCTTCTAACCATCTCCATCAGCCTCACGCTTATCAGATCCCTCTAAGTCATCCATAACTTGTTCATCCATACGCTAGCCTTCAGATGCTTCCATCAATTATTGTCATGCTAACGTGGTCTACACTGCCAAGGCACATTGGGCTTACGCTGCCAAGACACACGCTTGGACTTTACGCTACCAACCATTGAACTTATGCTTCCAAGACTCCACCCTTGAACTTTACGCTGCCAATATCAACCCTTGGACTTCCCTTGCCAACCCATGTTGGACTTTCCAATTGCCAAGACTCAAGCTTGGACTTTCCCTTGACAACCCATGTTGGACTTTCCAATTTCCAAGACTCAAGCTTGGACTTTCCCTTGTCAAGACCCATGCTTGGACTTTCCATTGCCAAGTACCCAAGACTTGGACTTTCCCATGCCAAGTGTCCCACTTGGACTTTCCATGCCAAGTACCCATGACTTGGACTTTCCATAATGATCAACCTCAAGTCAACCCATTATCAAACAACGGTCAACTCCTTTGTCAAATATCAAAACACTACTCGAGTCCAACTCAAGTCTGGTCAATTGTGACCTGGGCCAATTGTACCAATAGAAATCTATATCTAGTACATCTAAAGAAGGTACAAGCAGAAAGATGTCGTGAGCCCATGTGCAAAGAGGATCTCATGCAAGTGGTAGCTGCTATGATGGATCAGATGTCACAAAGAATTGTACCTAGGGAGGTGTAAGAAGATGATACCTCTCGTGATTACTCTGAAGAGGAATTAATTAGAGTCTCTATTGGGATGTATACTGAAAAGTCTATCTTTTGTATGAATATCTTTATTTTTGAAATAAGAATCACATGATCATTGTTTGCATATTTATGGTTATGCATATTGTTTGATACATTACATTGTAGATAACATGGTATGTAGTGTCACACGGAAGATCATGTTATCAGTTCCTTGAAGAGTATAAGTAGAGGCTCACAACTGAGATGGTTTTGGACAAACCATTGGTATGGTTGTAGTGTGATTTGGTATTGGTTTGTCTTGACCATAGAATTACACTAGTATACTTTGTGTGTATTGAATAGGACTGACTTAGAGGTGATTCGATTTATTGCTGACTACATAATTGAATCGGACCTCGGATATTATGGTGTACATGCTCTTAATCCCGATATAATAACTAGTTAGGTTGCTTGAACAACTAGTTTGTTCAAGAGACCACTCTAATCGAATAGCACGATGCTGGATCGGTTGCTTGGGTAATCCATCATCATCTTGGATTAATTTTTTTATTCGGGGACGTAGATGGGATCGCCATGCACAAGCGACCAAGTCGAGGTGGGAAGTGAAGTTTCTCCCTTCAAGTGGTATCAGAGCCACAGTTTTTGGTTTTGTGTGTTTAAGATTCAGTTACTTTTATGCACTTATCATATATTGTATGTGCCGGATAATAGTACGATGTGCGTAGGCTAACTTTTTGGTTGCAGGCATAAGATTCAACTATTATGGCCATATGTGTATGTATGTAATTGGATGTGTGTGTTTGTAATATTATTTGAACCCTCGAGGTTGATGAGGCTAGTATTTAATTTTTGTAATTAAGTACGACATTGTTTAGCCACTCTTTTATTTTAGTTTACTTTCAATCTAGATTTAATATACACTCCTTCGTAGAGTATAGGATCGATGGATGTAAATTAAAATAATTATTCTTGGCTCGAATCTCCGGATGGCTTGTACATGGCATAGGGAGGAGCGGACGAGATGGCGATACGATGGGAGGCATATTGGAAAACAAAAGCCATAATAGTTGGAAAATAATTTTTTTTTCATATTTATTGCTTCTTATTTGATATGCATGTTGTGTGCTAGGAAAATTCCTCAATTTTAAATTACTAAGTGGGAGAGGGATATTTTTTTAAAATTCCCATGGCCTCCATTACGATTTGACATGTGATGCAAACAAATTTACGCATCGGCTTTGAGTGCCTTCCTCCCCATCGGATGAGTTTGTTTTGCGGATCACAGGGTCAAATATGGTTATAGGAAATTATTTAAGAGCGTGTGTACTTCCCCATCAGAAGGCACATAATCCGAGATAATTACCTTGGTATCGAGTAATGGTGAACACTTAGATGCAAATAAGAATATCCTCCCCATCAGAGTCACTTCTTTTATTTGTAGGGCCGAAAAGGAACCAACTATTAATTTTATTTATCAAAAAATTAGGTTGATAGGATAATAAAATTAATGGGTAAAACCTCCTCTTACAAATGTAGAATTCGTATACATCCACACTATCATGACATACGATATTCTTGGTGTTGGTTGATTTTAAAATTTTATTGTTTAAGGAATCAATATTTTTTTGAAATCTTATGTTTTGATCTATGTGATTCTTAAGTTTTTCAAAAATGACTTTCAATCCACTTGCTGTGATACTAAAAGAGAATAAACTTACTGGACCCAATTATGTTGATTGGAAAAGAAATCTTGATATTGTCTTGACTGCTGAGGAGTACAAGTATGTACTCTTCGAAGAGTATCCTCCTAAGCCTGCAGATGATTCTGGGGAAAAGGAGAAAGAGAGTTATAAAAAGTGGATTAAGGCTGATGAGATGGCGCGATGTTATATTTTGGCTTCTGTGTCAAATGTATTGCAACATCAACATCAAGCCATGCCCACTGCTTATGACATGATGCTCAATCTCAAGGAACTTTTCAGACACCAGAATCGGGCTGCTAGGCAGGAAACCATGAGGAACTTGATGACGACCACCATGGTCGAGGGAACACCCGTAAGGGATCATGTTCTCAAGATGATGGCTCATTTGAATGAGCTGGAAGTCCTTGGAGCTAAGATCGATGGGGAAACCCAGGTCGATATCATTGTCCAATCTTTACCTAGGAGTTTTGAGCAGTTTCGCCTAAACTACAACATGAATATGAGGTTGTATTCGTTGGCGGAGCTTCTGACAGAACTCCAGGCGGAAGAGGGGCTTTTCGTCAGAGTGCTCAGGTTCAGGCCATGGTTGCCCAGAAGGTTTCTACTTCTAAGCCGAAAGGCAAGAAGAAGAAGAAACAAGGTGGAGCAAAGGTGGCAGAAAAATCTCAGGGAGGAGTGAAGAAGCCGAAAGGCAAGTGCTTCACTTGCAAGCAGACTGGACATTGGAAGGACTTCCCCAACTGGAAGCAGAACAAAGGTATATCTTTTGGTCTAGTCATTGAAACATGTTTAGCGGTGTTATCTACCGGCACCTGGTGTGTAGATACATGAGCCACTGATCATGTCTGCAATACTTTGCAAGGGTTCCAAGAAACCAGACGACTATCTGAGGGGGAGATTACCGTTTACTTGGGCGATGCTACGAAGGTAGCGACTGTTGCAGTGGGAGATGATTATTTATCTTTTGATTGGAATAAAACTTTGGTTTTGAGAAATTGCCTTTATGTACCTTTATTTAGAAAGAATTTAATTTTAGTTTCTAAATTATTTTTGGATGGATATTCTATTTCTTTTAATGACAGAGTTGTTATAAAAAGGAATAGGGAGATTATCTGTTCTGGTGCGTTGGTAGGCAATTTATATACACTTGAACCAAAAGCTCCCATGATGCAAATAGAAGTAAATAACTCATCTTCTAAATCTAATAAGAGAAAAGAACCTTCGAAAATGAACCAAACATATCTTTGGCATATAAGGTTAGGTCATATTAACCTAAGTAGAATTCAAAGGTTGATAGCTGATGGACCTCTGGGTTCATTAGTAGTGGAAGATTTCCCAACCTGCGAATCTTGCTTGGAAGGTAAAATGACCAAGAGGTCTTTTAAGGCTAAGGGGTATAGAGCCAAAGATGTGTTGGACTTGGTTCATTCTGATTTGTGTGGTCCTATGTCTATCCAGGCTAGAGGTGGTTTTGAATATTTCGTCTCTTTTATAGACGATTATTCAAGATATGGATACATTTACTTGATGCGCCGCAATTCTGAATGCTTTGACAGGTTCAAAGAATTCAAGGCTGATGTGGAAAAACGTCAAAGTAAAAGTATCAAGACACTACGATCTGATCGTGGTGGTGAGTACCTCTTGGGAGAGTTTAGGAATTACCTATCAGAGGTTGGGATTCAATCCCAATTGTCTGCACCTGGCACACCCCAACAGAATGGTGTAGCGGAGCGAAGGAATAGAACTCTTATGGAGATGGTTAGATCGATGATGAGTTATTTTGAGTTGCCAGATTCGTTCTGGGGGTATGCTCTGGATACGATAGTGTATATTCTGAACTTGGTACCATCTAAATCAGTGCCTTCTACTCCCACAGAATTATGGACTGGGTGAAAGCCTAGTCTGAGACATATTCAGATTTGGGGGAGTCCAGCACATGTGCTGAAGGCAGATGCTGGTAAGTTGGAACCTCGTACAGAAGTGCGCAAGTTCGTAGGCTATCCTAGAGGAACGAAAGGTGGTTTGTTCTATAGTCCTAGAGATCAGAGGGTGATCGTTAGCACGAACGCCAGATTTTTAGAGTAAGACTATGTGATGAACCACAAGCCCATGAGTAAGATTGTTCTGGAGGAATTGAGAGGGGAAGTCACTACTTCAGTACCACTGGTACAAAAGGATATACCACAAGTGACTGCACTGCGTGTCATAGAGGATACAAGGGTGATACATCATCGTAGTGGGAGAGTTTTTAGACAACCTGATAGATTTATGTTCTTGGGAGAATCTTCTGATTTGGTCCTTGGCGAACATGAACCTGATCCCTGGACATATGATGAGGCAATCCAAGATAAAGATGCGGTATCTTGGCAAAGTGCGATGAATTCTGAGATAGAATCTATGGATTCAAATCAGATATGCAAGCTAGTAGAACCACCCAATGGTGTAAAAACCATTGGATGCAAGTGGATCTACAAAAGAAAGAGAGGAATAGACGGGAAGGTTGAGACCTTCAAAGCAAGGCTTGTTGCGAAAGGGTATACTCAGAAAGAGGGTATCGATTATGAGGAGACCTTTTCGCCGGTAGCCATACTTAAGTCTATTCGGATTCTCTTATGTATTGCTGCCCATATGGATTATGAGGTGTGGCAGATGGATGTCAAGATAGCTTTCCTTAATGGAAGTCTTGAGGAAAACACCTATATGGAGCAACCAGAGGGATTCATTGCAAAGGGCAAAGAGCATCTTGTGTGCAAGCTTAATCGGTCCATTTATGGATTGAAGCAAGCTTCAAGATCTTGGAACATTCGCTTTGATGAGGTAATCCAGTATTATGGATATATTCAAAGTCCGGATGAGTCTTGTGTATACAAGAGATGTGACGGAAACGTAGTGGTATTTCTTGTACTATACGTAGATGACATTTTGTTAATTGGCAACAATGTCAAGGTGTTATCAGACGTAAGGATATGGTTGTCCAAACAGTTTGATATGAAGGACTTGGGAGAAGTGGGACACATCCTTGGGATCAAGGTTATAAAGGATCAGAGGAAAAGGATGTTGTGCTTATCTCAAGCTTCATACATAGACACCATTTTGGCTCATTTTAGCATGCAGAACTCCAAGAAAGATTTTCTACCTTTTAGGCATAAAGTACCTTTATCTAAAGAGATGTGTCCTAGTACATCAAAGGAGATAGAGGAGATGAAGGCGGTTCCTTATGCTTCGGCAGTAGGAAGCCTCATGTATGCTATGCTATGTATGAGGCTGAATATCTGTAACGCCCGTAAAATTTCTAGATATTTTATGAGAATTTTTGCATGATCATATGGGCTTTTATGTGGGCTCTTCCAAAAATAAAAGAAATAGAGCCAAAAAAGATGCATGGCCTAGGATTTGAACGCTAAACCCTAAGTAGATAGCTAACCCTTAAGATGCACCCAATAACCAGAAGCCCAGCAGGGTTGTGCTATTAGAAGGGTATGGGAAATGATAGATAAGGGTAAGGGAGGCTAAGGGACACCTTCAAGTGAATAAATAGGGGAATGAGGAGACATGAGAAATCAAAATTTTCATTCTCTCCTTCTCTTCTTCTTCCTCACCGAAACCCTACTCCTCCCCCTCTTCCATTTTCCGAAAACCTACCCAAGCAAGAAGAAGGCTCTAGGTTGGCATCACTTAGGGTGTATTTTCCAACTATTAACAAAGCGAAGGATGTAAGTATCCCCTCACCTGCATACAAGTTGTTTCGATTAAAGTTATTAAGAAAAAAAACTACATGAAAACTTTCGGCCAAGACCTTCCTTATGCTTTCCATGATGGTCCATGCTATACTTTGTATGAATATGATGATAATAGGTTTCTATATAGGTTTGGTTAAGTGTTTGATCTTCAAACCTTCATGCAACTTTCTGCCAAGCCCCCTTTGGACCCCTAATGGTTTTTCTATGCTATGCTCTAGATGTGTTCATGCTATGTTTTGATGTTAGATGAAGATAACATGTTGTTAGCTAAACTAAAGTTAAGTGTTTGATCTCCAACCTTCATAGAACTCTCGGCCAAGCCCCTTTGGACCCCTAATGGTTTTTTCTATGCTATGCTCTAGATGTGTTCATGCTATGTTTTGATGTTAGATGAAGATAACATGTTGTTAGCTAAACTAAAGTTAAGTGTTTGATCTCCAACCTTCATAGAACTCTCGGCCAAGCCCCCTTTAGACCCCTAATGGTTTTTCTATGCTATGCTCTAGATGTGTTCATGCTATGTTTTGATGTTAGATGAAGATAACATGTTGTTAGCTAAACTAAAGTTAAGTGTTTAATCTCCAACCTTCATAGAACTCTCGGCCAAGCCCCCCTTTGGACCCCTAATGGTTTTCTATGCTATGCTCTAGATGTGTTCATGCTATGTTTTGATGTTAGATGAAGATAACATGTTGTTAGCTAAACTAAATTTAAGTGGTTGATCTTTAAAGCTCCTTGAAACATTCGGCCAAGACCCATTTAGGTATATCATGCTATGATCTATAAGTTGTCATGCTATGTTTTGAATGTAGATGAAGGTAACATGTTGATAGCTAAGCTAGGTTTAAAAAATGGATCTTAGGATTCCTTGAAGCTCTCGGCCAAGACTCATTTAAACTCCTAAGGCCCTTCCATGCCATGATTTATATGTGATAGAATTAATATGTGGTTAGTTAGATCATGCACAAGTTGTTTAGGGTTTAAAATTTTTGGTAGAACCCCATGAAGTTTAGATCACACCATGTTATGCTTGTTCATGATGTTTAAGTCATACCCTATATGTGTGTGATGTTAGTATGATGTTAAGTAGACCTTGCACAAGTCATTTAGCATGTAAACTCCTAAGAACCCTCCCTTAGGGTTTCGGCCAGCCCATGTACATGCCCTCTACTAAGCCCTCCATGTCATGCTAAATGTAGAAAAAGATGCAAATATGATGTTAGTTAGATTTTATGATAGCATGATTGATTGATGTCACCACCTTATGTCCATGTTAATTGTATGAATGTATGATTAGGTTATGCTCATTGCCATGTTAATTGTATGAATGTATGATTAGGTTATGCTCATTGTCATGTTAATTGTATGAATGTATGATTATGTTATGCTCATTGTCATAAGAACATGCTATGTTATGAAAAGAAATATGATATGTTATGAAGAAGGAACACGATATGCTATGAAGAAGAAACATGATATGCCATGATAAGGAACATGATATGTTTATGAAAAAAAATATGATATGTTATGATAAGGAACATGATATGCTATTTTACTTTCTGCATGGCTTGTACCAGGACCCTAATAAGGTCCAAGGGATGGGCTCCTATGTACCCCTGGGTCGAAGGTCGTAGTACGGACTCAGTACGGGATGGGCTCCCAAATGCCCTAGGTCGACGGTCATAAGTACGGGCTTAGGATGAGCTTCTATGTTATGTTGCCCCTAGGCCAACGGACATAGTATGGGCCTAGTACTCTAGTGGGTTCGGGATTAGCTACCTCGAGTCTATTAGGGATGCGCGCTATGATGATGATGTATGTGGTATAATGTCGGGCCTAATATGTTGAGATTATGTTTAAGTACCTGTAATATATATGTTTTCAAAGAGCATCTTGCATATACCTTTATTTCATGTCTAAATCGTTATGATGTTATTATGCATGTTATACTTGCTTATGTTCTTGAATATTTATATGAATGCTATGCTTATGTTCTGGTATGTTTATATGCATGTTATGCTTGCTTATGTTCTTGAATGTTTATATGAATGCTATGCTTATGTTCTGGTATGTTTATATGCATGTTATGCTTGCTTATGTTCTTGTTATTTCATGTCTAGATCGTTATGATGTTATTATGCATGTTATACTTGCTTATGTTCTTGAATGTTTATATGAATATTATGCTTATGTTCTGGTATGTTTATATGCATGTTATGCTTGCTTATGTTCTTGAATGTTTATATGAATGCTATGCTTATGTTCTGGTATGTTTATATGCATGTTATGCTTGCTTATGTTCTTGAAGGTTTATATGAATGCTATGCTTATGTTCTGGTATGTTTATATGCATGCTATGCTTGCTTATATGTTCGTGTACGTTTATATGAATGTTATGCTTATATGAGCTTATATGATCAGGTCACTACTCTATGCTTAATGCTTGACGTATGGTTTTTGTGAGTAGGACAGGATCTTACTAAGTCTATGTGCTTATAGTTTTATGTTCCCTTGTACTGCAGATAAGGGTAAAGAATGGCTAAACTAAAGGGAGCAGGAGGGGCAAAGTGTGTGTGGTAGTGGCATGGTGGAGGAGATCTGTTTATGCTTTTAGTACTTATGCACGTTTCTTTAAGTTGAATGTCATGAACTGGAACTAAGTATTTATGAAATGATGATGCATGCTTATGTTTAAAAGAAAGAAAAAAAAAGAAGTTTAAAGTCTTCCGCTGTAAGAAGTATGTGTAGTCTTCCGCTGTAATGCATGTATGTATGATCGCGTCGAGCCGCCCTCCAACCCTTGGAAAGGGCGGGCATGATAATATCTGCTTTGCCATGGACATAGTTAGCAGATATCAGAGTAATCCAGGATAGGGACATTGGACTACGATAAAGCATATATTGAAGTACTTGAGAAGGACTAGGGATTATATGCTGGTATACCAGGCAGATCAATTACTCCCTGTGGGTTACACAGATTCCGACTTCCAATCAGATAGGGATAACAGTAAGTCTACCTCGGGTTTTGTGTTTACTTTGGGAGGTGGAGCCATTGTATGGAGGAGTGTCAAGCAGAAATGCGTGGCAGACTCCACCATGGAAGTTGAGTATGTGGCAGCCTCTGAGGCAGCCAAAGAAGTTGTATGGCTCAGGAACTTCTTGATGGACTTAGATGTGATTCCTGGTTTGCCCAGAACTATCATAATTTATTGTGATAATAGTGGTGCAGTTGCAAACTCGAAGGAACCACGAGCCCATAAGGCAAGTAAACACATAGAGCGCAAGTACCACCTGATACGAGAGATCGTAAAGTGGGTAGAAGTTGTTGTCACCTAGATTGCATCAGAGGATGACCTGGTAGATCCTTTCACTAAGGCCCTTCTAGCGAGAGCTTTGATAGGCATGTGGAGGGAATGAGAATCATATGTATGGCAGTATAAGGACAGCATAGTCTTTTAGTATAAGTGGGAGATTGTAGGGATGTATACTGAAAAGTCTATCTTTTGTATGAACATCTTTATTTTTGAAATAAGAATCACATGATCATTGTTTGCATATTTATGGTTATGCATATTGTCTGATACATTACATTGTATATAACATGGTGTGTAGTGTCACACGGGAGATCATGTTATCAGTTCCTTATAGAGTATAAGTAGAGGCTCAGAATCGAGATGGTTTTGGACAAACCATTGGTATGGTTGTAGTGTGATTTGGTATTGGTTTGTCTTGACCTTAGAATTACACTAGTACACTTTGTGTGTATTGAGCAGGACTGACTTAGAGGTGATTCAATTTATTACTGACTACATAATTGAATCTGACCTCGGATATTATGGTGTACATGCTCTTAATCCCGATATAATAACGAGCACATGTACTTAGTATTTATTTCTTTGATTTACCAATGGGCGAGATTTATAGATTAAATCGATAGACTCGATAAGTTGGGAAATAATATTATTTACATAGTGTGTCGTTGATTATAGGAGAAAATCATGTCCTATATATTAGGATGATGATGCCCCCTTGAGGAGCTCATAAGGATCATCATGTAAACCCTGCAGGTGGACTTGGTCTGGCATGATGATAAGGTTGAGTGGTACTACTCATAGAGTTAGATGTTGATTAATTAATTGATGGACATTCGAGATTTTAAACACGGGGAGATATTTATGCAATTAATATATGGAGCCCATATTTATTTATGGGGTTGGTGAGGTAGTTCAATGATAATCCTCTAGTGGAATGGATTATCATTAATGGATCAGACTTTATGTGGGCTAGATCCATTGGGTGGCCAAAATCCAACTCCTCCTCATGGTTCCTATTGTAGCCTATTAAAAACCTCAGAAAGCCTAGATCCGACGGTGGAAAATGAAACCCTAGATCCGATGGTGGAGATTGAAAGGAGGCTTAAGCCTAGCTCTATAAAAGGAGGGCTAGGGCTTGGGCAGTGAGAGCAATTGAGAAAAGATTGGATTAGGGTTTGCTCTTTGGCTTGGGCGGCTAGGGTTTGGAGAGGCTTTGGGTGGCAACAAGTAGAAGAGCTTCTTCTCTTCCTAAGGTCTAGTCGGTGCCCATATCTCATCTTCTTTCTCTTCTTGGGCGGCACCCATCTCTTTTCTTCCTCAAGCATTGGCCGGCGGCAACAAGAGCTCCTCTTGTTGGCCGGCACCCATCTTCCATCTCCCTCTCCTTGGTGGCTGGCGGCAACAACAAAGAGGAGGAAGAGGTTTGATTTTCCTCCAAAGGGATCGTGTTTGGAACTAGATAGGAGAAGAAGGGAGCTTACATCTTCCCTTTGTTCTGAGCGAGCAAGGAAGGGAAGAACATGATCTAGGAGGCTTCATCTCTTAGAGGATCATTGCCCACACAACGTCCAAGAGGAGGATAGGACATATAATACAAGACCAAGAGGTAAACAAGAGGTATAATTCTTGTTTTGATTTCCTTTTGTTTCTTTGTATTTTGTATGTATTGCATGTGGCTAATTTACTTGGACCCCGAAGATAAACACAAAAACCGATGATCTGTACATCATCTATTCCGCGGCTAATCGAGGAAAAGAGTTAGGTTGCTTGAACAACTAGTTTGTTCAAGAGACCACTCTAATCGAATAGCACGATGATGGATCGGTTGCTTGGGTAATCCGTCATCATCTTGGATTAATTTTTTTATTCGGGGATATAGATGGGATCGCCATGCACAAGCGACCAAGTCGAGGTGGGAAGCGAAGTTTCTCCCTTCAGTCTCTTGTCTGAAGAATGATTCCTCTGATATTAGTAAGTGATCAAAAGGAAAAAGAGAATATGTAGCTTTTCCGAGGGAAGAAAGATCTGATGGAGAATTTCCTTTTGTGAGTAATGTTTTAAAGAATGAGGAGTAGATTCCCTTTACAGATGGTATTCTGAACGAAGAGTTACCATGAGATTTTTGAGTTCCTCATATGCCCGAATATACTAGTTCTTCTAATCCCAAAGATCATTTGGGTAGATTTGAGAATGCAACATTATTATATCATTATACTGATGAAATTAAGTGTCGAGTTTTTCTTACTACATTAGTTGGGCCTACACAACAATGGTTTAATACTTTAAAATCACAAAGTATTGATTCATTTAAGAATTTTTCTGCATTATTCTTAAGGAATTTTTCTAGTTCTAAAAATATCCTCCTCCACCATTGAGTCTTTTTAATCTTAAGCAGAGAGAACAAGGGACTCTTCGACAATATGTGCAGAGATTTACTCAATTAGTGCGAGAGATTCCTGCTGTAGAACTTGACATGGTAGTAGGAGCATTTACACAAGAGTTGAGGGAAGGAGATTTCTTTAAATCCTTAGCTAATAATCCCCCTATGGATTTCGATGTCTTATTGTTGAGAGCTGAGAAGTTTATTAATTTAGAGGATGCTCAGAAGTCTCAGCAGGATTCTAGGGATTATCGAATGGTGGAAATGCCAGAGTGACGAGCTGAATAGGTGAGACCCGCTCGTCCCTCAGGAGAAAGATCTTTGTATATTCCTCAGTTGAGGATTTCTAAGGAACGAGCTATGAATATCTATGAAGAGCAACAATTATCGAGATGACCAATGGGAGCTACTAGAGGGCCTAGAAGACTACCATCCTCTACTTTTTGTTCTTATCATCAAGAATACAGACATATCACTCCGGATTGTCAACAGTTAGATTCTAAGTTACAAAGGATTATGGGAGCTCATCTTAGAATTAGAGCTATGGTTATGAATCGGGCCCCATATCAACAAAGGTCTTGAGCTAGAAATTATGATAGAGGAAATCAGTTGAGACCCCCTATTAACCAAACTTTACCTCCTGCTCAGCCAAGGGAAATGATTTCTGATAGAATAATTCCCGCAAATCAGTCTCCTGTGAGGGGTGCTATTAATATGATTTTTGGGTGTTCCACTAATGGAGATTCGAATAGGGCTCAAAAAAGACATAGTCGAGAAGAATGTGTAGCGGTGCCAACTTTGCCTAGAGCAAGAGGACCTATTTTGGGTTTTGGTCCTAGTGATTTAGAGGGAGTGATGACTCCTCATACTGATGTTTTAGTAATTTGGGCTCTTATTACCAATTTTGATGTAGGGAGAGTTTTTTTTTTATCCGAGCAGTTTAGTGGATATCTTATATTGGTCTGCATTAGAGCAAATGGGAGTTAGTGTGAATGATTTACAGTCGGTAAGCACTTCTTTGTTTGGGTTTTTTGGTCATGAAGTGCAGCCGATGGGTCAGATTAAATTGCCTCTGTCTTTAGGAGAAGAGCCAAGGAGGAAAATAGTGCTTGTCAATTTTACAATGGTAGATATGCCTTCCTCTTATAATGCTATTCTGGGTCAACCTATTTTAGGAAGTCTATAGGCAGTGGCTTCTCCTTATCATCAAAAGATTAAATTTCCTATCAGAAATGAAGTAGTAGAAGTTAGAGGAGATCAACAACTTTCCCGAAGGTGTTATGTAGATGCTATTCGAACGGGGCAGAAAGGGAAAGCCATCAGTAGATCTTTTCAAAAATCTCATCAGTATGAGAGTACAGTGTGTCCAGAAGGGGAGTTCTGAGGATATAGGGGAGTCTGACAAGGAAGCCATTGTGCTTGACATTAAGTGTGTTGAACATGTTACATTTATAGTTAGAGATCTTCCTTTACAACTTAAATCTTCCTTAATAAAATACCTTGTTAAAAACATTGATATTTTTGCATGGTCACCTCAAGACTTGAGGGAATTGATTCTACTATCATGGAACACAAGTTGTATATTTTACCTACTGTAACGCCTGTAAAATAGAAATGTCATCATTTTAAAGCTAGAAAGGATGCTATCATTAAGGAGGAGGTGCATAAACTGTTGAAAGCAAGACATATTAGGGAGGTACATTATCCGTCCTGACTGTCTAACATAGTGTTGGTGCCTAAGCCATCAGGGAAATGAAGAATGTGTGTGGATTTTCGCGATCTCAATAAGGCATGTCCTAAATATTGTTATTCTTTGCCTCACATAGATCAATTACTAGACTCTACTGTGGGACATCAATTTATTTCAATGATGGATGCCTGTCATGGATATCACCAGGTACCATTAGCATTAGAAGATCTAGACAAAGTTAGCTTTATTACGGCTGAAAAAACTTTTTGTTACATTATTATGCCCTTTGGGTTAAAGAATGCTGGGGCTACTTATCAAAGGTTGATGGATAAAATCTTTGAGAAGCAATTAGGAAGAAATGTGGAGGTGTACATTGATGATATCTTAGTTCAAACCTTACAGCCCGAGCAGTTGATACCTGATCTAGAGGAAACTTTTAGTACTTTGCGTAAATATAAAATGAAGCTTAATTCGGAGAAATATGTGTTTGGAGTCACACAGGGATATTTCTTGGGGTATGTAGTTACTAAGCAGGGCATAAAAGCTAATCCTAGTAAGATTGATGCTATCCAACAAATGCAACCTCCAAAAAATGTAAGGAAAGTACAAAGATTGTTAGGAAGAATTACTATTTTATCTCGATTTATATCTCGATCGACAGATAGGAGTCTTCCCTTTTTTAAGATATTAAAAAGAGCTACTCGGTTTCAATGGGACGAGCATTGTGATGGGGCTTTTCAATCTTTAAAGAAATATTTGTCTGAGCCACCTTTTTTGGCTAAGCATCAGCCCGGGGAAATGTTATGGGTATACTTGGCTCTTTCTGAGGTTGTTGTAAGTTCAGTGTTAGTTTGACAGGAGCATGTTCAACGTCACCTAATATATTATATCAGTTATCTATTAAAGGGACTCGAAGTTCGTTATACTAACTTGGAGAAATCAACTTGGGGATTAGTTTTGACTGCTCGGAGGTTGCGACCTTATTTTTTATCGCATCTGTTAGTAGTACTTACTGATACTCCTTTGGGTAGAATACTCACTCATCCGGAGGCTATTGGGAAACTCATTAAATGTGCCGCTGAACTTAGTGAATATGATATTACGTATCAACCTCACACTTCTATCAAGGCTCAAGTGTTGGCTAATTTTTTGGTGGAAACTATACATAAAGAGGAGTCGGATCCATGGGTTATATATGCAGATGGGTCCTCTAAAAAAGAAGGTTGTGGAGTCAGGGTAATTTTGATTTCAATGCAAGGGGAAGAGGTTAAATTGGAAATTAGATTGCATTTTATAGCATCTAATAATGAGACTGAATTGAAGTTTTTACTTATAGATCTTTAGGATGCTAAAAATATAGGGGCTAAGCGGGTAGTAGTGCATATGGATTCTCAATTGGTGGTACAACAGACAAGTGGAGGATTTGAGATTAAAGATGATAAGTGTAAGAATTATTGTGAATTAGTAGAGAAAGCTAAGGGGTACTTCTCAGAAGTATTGTTAAAAAAGATCACTCAGGTGGAGAATCAGCGAGCTGATGAATTGACTCAATTAGCTAGTTCTTTAGAAAATTGGAATACTTGGGAGGTGATCATGCAAATTGAATTATTACCTCAGGGGGAAAGCTCAGAGGAGTTGGGAGAGGAGGATTGAAGAAAAGAGTTGGTTTCATTTTTTTTCAAGATAAGAAGGTGTCGAGGGATCCTGTGAGGGCTCGATAGTTTAAACAGCAAATAGTTCATTTTTGTATGTTAAGAGGAACTTTATATACAAGAACTAGTGTCGAACCTTTGTTACGATGTTTAGGAATGACATAAGTAAATTATGTGTTGCGAGAGGTACATGAAAGAGCTTGTGGAAGTCATATAGGAGGTCGATCATTAGCTCAAAAAGTGTTATTGGCTAGTTATTTTTGGCCTACTTTAATGAATGATTCTATCCAGTTGGTGCAATAATGTGAAAGTTATCAAAAGCATCATAATTGATAGCATCAGCCGACTGAGTATATGAAGGCAGTTGTGTCATCTTATCCTTTTGATCAATTGGGCATGGATATAGTAGGATCATTTCCGATCGGGACGGGTCAAAAGAAGTTTCTGTTAGTGGCTATTGATTATTTTTCTAAGTGGGTGGAAGCTGAGTCTCTAGCTCGTATCATAGAACAAATGGTATTAAATTTTTAATGGAAAAATATCATATGTCGTTTTGGTATTCCTAGAAGATTGATATCAGATAATTATTGGACCGTTGGTGGCCGGCTAGAGGGGGGTGAATAGCCCTCTTTATTGTATGGTGGAAATCGTTCATTGATTGCCTACAAATAAGTTTAGCGCAAGCGGAAATATAAAAGACAATACAAGAACAATCGCTAACAAACCGATATAACGTGGTTCACAGTCTTGCCACTAATTCACGGACCGTTTCATTCCAGGTGAATCACCCCTAAACCTTCCACTAATCTCTTCTTTGCACAAAGTTAGGTGGAGGTAACCTTTTCTTACAAGAATCTCTCTTCTTACAATAGGATTGAAATAAATGCAAGCAAGAAGAGTAGAGAACGTGTTGGCACTTGGGAGTATGTTTGGAGTTCAAGCATTAGGCTCTCCAAGTGTCCAATGGCCCCTTCTTATAGGGAAGAGCTCATTCTTCCCATTGGGCGCCTGGCAGTCGACTGATGCCCCAATCAGTCGACTGCTCCTGTAGTCGTTTCCCTATAACGGCTTCTTTCACGTTGGATTTCATCCAACGACTCCCACATCAGTCGACTGATCATCCCATCGATTGGTGATGGAATAACAATGAGTGTCGAAGCGAGCACTGACCGATCAGCTTCGTGCGAACCCTCATGACGGTCGATCGATGTGATAATCAATCGATGATGGTTTCGGCGATCGACTACCAACCCTTGGCGGTCGACCGATGTGACTAAAACCAGTTCGAACACCGGTCGAGTCAATAACTTAGCGATCATGCCATGACATGGATCGGATCGATGTCGGAAAATCTTATCCGACACTTAGCCAATTGGCCAAGTTTCGCCTACGATCTACTCCGTCCCGGGTTACAATCGCTCACTCTCATTCCCTTGGAGTCCCTCACCTTTGAAGTTGTCTTCTTCGGGCCACATCCCTCGGATGTGCCAAGCGCACGACTTCGCAGCGCCATCCTTCGCATCTCGCACTGAAGTCTACTTCCTCCGGCTTCACTCCAATGCTCCTCGTCCGGCGGTCCCTCGGATGCACCAAGTGCACGGCTTCCGTAATGCATCTTTCACCGACTCAAAGACCGAGTCATGAGAGGTGAAACTTGCTAATGCTCTATGTGCAAATTACTAAGTCCTGCGCGACTTCAATGTGTTGGTGCAGTAGGCACCTAAGTCGAACCTGAGTTTTGATTATAGCAAACGATACAAAGTTAAGCTCATGTCGTTATCTCACGAGCTGAATCGAGTGTGCAGAAGATTGCTATAGCTGGAGCTGAAGGCTAGCGACACCCGGAGGAAGCCGCGGTGGTCGGGCGATACTCGAGTGACTTCGGAGGGAGCCGAAGGAATCGAGTGGAAGGCCGGAAGCAAAAGCAACACGTAAGTATCGAGGTAAGCTCGTGTGTTCGAGCGTAAGTGAGTTCGTATCCTCGTTACGGGGATGATCTTAAGCGTAGATCCGACCAAAGACATCCTATAGATGGTCTAGGTCGAGATCGGACGGTCGACGACCGTCGAAATTATGTTTTTGTTGAGCTAACTTTGACTTGCAGCAAGCATCGATCCGTCACTTGGAGGACTCCGTCGTCAATCGATCATTCGGAAGTTAGCACTCGGCGATCTTTGCCATCGATCGGTGATGATGGCCATCGATCGGTGATGGTCAAAGGATCAGCTTCGAGGAGTCAAAGTTTATCACCAAATTTCAAGGGGAGTGGTGCTCAAATATGATTGGCTAGGGTTCCTCTCGAAAAGGGGCTCAAAGGCTATAAAAGGAGGTCCTAACCTAGGGTTTCATCATCAATTCTAAGTGCTCAAAAGCCTCCACAACACTGCGACTCTCCGATAACTCTACGACAACGAAGTGCTGCCAACAACCCTAGTTTAAGTCCTATCTTCGAGTTGTTGGTATAATCTTGTTTTGTCATTTCTTTTAATCTTGCAATTCGTTTGTTAATTGAGGCTTTCTACCGTTGCATTTCATTTTAATAGAAGAGAGGGTTTGTCTCTCTATCTTGTGCTTCGAAGGTTTTTGTAATCGTAAAACTCCTACCTCCAACGAGGAGGAGTGTTTTAGTGAATTGCCCTCCGTACACGGTCTAGGACTGTTAGGGCCTTGGAGTAGTAGCCGGAGGCTACGAACCAAGTAAAAAAACTATTTGTCTCATTTAGTTTTTATTTACATTTCCGCTGTGTTTAATTGTCTACCGAACGATTTAAAAGAAAAAGTTTCTATCGCTATTCACCCCCCTCTAGCGATCCGCTTCGATCCAACAATTGGTATCAGAGCCGGGGGTGCTTAGATTTGGTGAAACCACCAATCTAACATTTTTTACAGATTTGTTTTTCGTTCGTTTAAATTTTTCTCCCGCACTACTAATCCAAGACGAAGTCTTGGTACTCTTCGTTTGGTTTTGTTTTGCAAGTATTGATTGGCTTCGGAGTACCTCACGATTAAACGAACATAACTTTTGCTACAAGTGGACTCACGAAACGATCTACCCACCAAATCGAAGCTCTCGCAGAGATCTACACTTCTTATGGGGGTTTACCCCCGTAACAAGCTGTTTTCATCCTCAAAAATCAACGTTTAGTAGCCTTTCAGGGACATCGAAGGTTGTGAGTACTTACTTTTTATTTAGTTTCTTATTTCTTTGCTTAACTTTCTATTTTTCGTTTGTTTCTTTTTATTTCCTACACTACTAATCCAAGATGCAAGTCTTGGTACTTTAGTGTGTTTTTGTTGTTGCTAGGTTTTCGTTTTAGTCTCTTTGTCTTTTTGTTCTAATGGCCCATCTCGAGGGTTTTAGCACCGTCCGACCTCCGTTTTACAACGGAGATGATTTCCGTTACTGGAAAGGTCGGATGGAATGCTTTCTCAAAACCCAAATCGAGATGTGGATCATAATTCAAACGGGTTTCACACTTCCGACTAATGAAGTGGGTGACTCCTTGGATTATGATCAATGGACCGTTGCAACAAAACGACAAGTCGAAGCCGATGCCAAGGCAACACAAATCCTCCAATGCGGCTTGTCCAAGGAGGAGTTAAATAGCGTCGGCCCCTTCATTAGCACAAAGGACCTATGGACAAAGCTAGTAGAGCTACACGAAGGGACCGATGAAGCCAAGGTATGTAAGCGCGACCTTTTGTTCAATAGACTATATAACCTAAAAATGCAGGAACACGAGTCCGCGACGCAACTCCGCGCCCGTGTCCAAGACATAGTCAACAACCTACACGCAATCGGGCAAAAGGTCAAAAACCGCGACCTTATAAGGTATGTCCTAAACTCTTTTCCGAGGACTACCTTGTGGGCATCCATGGTCGATGCCTACAAGGTCTCCAAGGATCTTTCTAAACTTAGGTTAGATGAACTTTTTTCTGATTTCGAACTTCATGAGCAGTCTAACTCAGAACCCGAGAAGGGTATAGCACTTTTTGCAGGTTCGAGGAAGAAAACCGCAAGCAAGCCAACCCCGAAGGAAGAAGAGGATGAGTCGAATTCGGAGGTCGACTCGGAAATGGAAGCCGAACTAGTCAACCTAGTTCGGAGGATAGTCAAGGGCCAAAAATGTGCCGTCACTTGACCCAACGAAGGTAAGCCTAAAAGCTCAAACATAAGATGTTATGAATGCAACATGTTTGGACACATTAAGTCCGAGTGCCCAAAACTCAAGAGCAAGGCACCAAAACATAAAAAGGCACTCAACGCTACTTGGGAAGAAGCCTCCGAGAAAGAAGACAATGATCGAGTCCTTATGGCTAAACCGGTGGAATCGGAGACGGAGTCGGAACCGGAACCAGAATCAGAAACCGAAGATGAGTCGGACTACGAAACACTATTCAAGACAAGCCACGAATATGCATCCGGTTCAAAAGATACACTCAAGGTAAGTCGATCTCTTATTACTACTCTTTATAGTGCAATTAAGTTTTTAAATAAAAAGTTAGCTAAGTCCGAGTCCAAGGTCGAGACCCTGGTTAAGGAAGTTAAACTCCTCAAACACGAGGTCTCCCTAACCTCTTCGACTAGTCAAGTTCAAGAGAAGGACTCAACTCGAGTTGAAAAACTCGAAGTTGAGAACTCACTCTTGAAAAGTCAAGTCGAAGATCTTAGGAATACGTTGGAAAGGTTTACTTTGGGATCCAAAGGACTTGACTTCCTACTTGAATCACAAAGGGCCGTGTACAACAAGGTCGGGCTAGGGTTTAGCTCAAACACGACCAATAAGTCGTATATGTCAATCGTAAGTAGACATAGAAAACGTATCCAAGCATGGGTCCCTAAGACCACCTTGATTTCAAACATAGGATCAAACCAGTACTGGGTTCCCAAGGACCAAATCCACTATGTGGAGAGACCGAATCGATTCAACGGTCCAGGGGGAGCTAGTACGAAATTTGTTTGTGTCTTAACTTAGAAATTGCATGCTTAGGTTTTTATTGATTTTTCTTTTTAGAATGGTTAGATAGGACTATAACTCGTCAATACTTGATAACATAGTACCAGGACGCGGCGAGATGATAGTACGCTAGGAAAGCGGAGTCTTATGTATTCGGGCTAGATAAGGCGTATCTAGTTCGGTGCACTTGACTGAGCGGAACTAGATGAAGCTACCTCGCCGTATCCTTGACTAGTTAGACCAGGAAGTGGTCTTAGGTGAGTCAAGTCTCTATTTTCTTGAAAATGGCTTTGTCTAAGGAAGTGGTCGTTGTTTCGATCAAAGAAGGCCTCTGTGCCTCGCCACGACCTGGAAGCCATGATCTTGAAAAGGTGACTTGATAAGCCTAAGGTCAAATTCGAATCTAACGCAAGGTTGACAAGTGTTTAAGTCATTAAACTTAATTCAACTAAAAAATTGGAAGTCATCTCACAATAACATATAGGATTAACATGTTTGATCATATAGACATGGGTGAGATGATTTAGGTTAATAATATTCAACCAATTTTTAATAAATCCAATATCCGATCCAACTACCTTGCGTGTAGGATCAATGGATGTTGGACAGTGGTTGCTCCCGACACATGATCGGGGATCAACTCAAGTTTTCGAAGCTTCGATTCAAACGACAAGGATCGGTAGCCTTCGGAAATAACGGTAAGCTCAAACTCATCGGATCAGGTGATATTGAGCTCAATTCAAATTTTGTTATTCAAAATGTTTTATTAGTAGAAAATTTTCAATATAATTTACTTAGTGTAAGTCAATTGTGTGATAATAACTATAAGGTCATATTTCTAGAAAATGAATGCGTAATTAATACAAACGAAACCTCTAAAACAATTCTTAAAGGGACTAGAAATAACAACATTTACACTATCAACTTAACTAACTCCTCAACTAAGTGTCTTATGACACGGCAAGAGGAATCGTGGTTGTGGCACCGACGACTCGGTCACAGACTCCAAGACTCATCCATAAGATGAGTCAGAGTGATTTAGTCAGAGGTTTGCCTAACCTCAACAACTTGGATAATAAAATATGTAATGCTTGTCAACAAGGTAAACAATCTAGGACACAACATCAACTAACTAGTCAAGAACGAACCAAAAGTGTGCTTGAGCTCCTACACATGGATCTATTTGATTCACACGGAGCTAAGTCACTTAACGGAAGTAAATTCTGCTTAATCATAATTGATGACTATTCTAGATTTACTTGGGTTAGGTTCATCAAACACAAAAATGATACCCTAGATCAATTAATCAATCTATTTAAGTTAATAGAAAATCAACAAAGCATTAAAATCAAAAGACTTAGGACTGATCATGGTGGTGAATTCGAAAACCATAGGTTTACAGAATTCTGTAACCTAAATGGATACCACCATGAGTTCTCTTGCCCTAGAACTCCACAACAAAATGGTCTAGTAGAACGCAAAAATAGAACCCTACAAGAAGCCGCTAGGACAATATTAAATGAGTATAACCTACCCGATAGGTTTTGGGCGGAAGTCGTGAGTACGGCATGCTATGTCCAAAATAGAATCCTTATGGTAAAGAGGCACCTTAAGACCTCATACGAGATTTATCACAATAAAATACCTAACATCAAGTACTTTAGGGTATTTGGATATAAGGTACATATCCTAAACACTAAGGATTACCTAGGGAAATTTACATCCAAAACCACGATCGGAATCTTTCTAGGATACTCGACTACAAGCAGAGCTTATAGATTATATAACCACGACACCCTTAGAGTCGAGGAGACTATCAATGTAGTATTTGATGAAGGACACGAACCTACAAAACCCTCGACAACCCCAATTAGCGAGTCGACTCATACTAGACCTAACTCTGATCCGGAGATCAGGTCTAGTGTTAATCCTAACCTAAGTCAACCAAGTCACTCTATCGACCAAGTGATAGATGACTCCAACTAAACTAGAACTCAAACAAGCCATCCTATGGATCAAGTTGTAGACTCAAACCCAAATCCAACTAGGACCCAAACGAATCATCCTATCGACCAAGTGATAGGTGATCCAAGTCTAGGAGTTCAAACTAGAGCCTCATACAGAAACCTTAGTCAAATATCTTTGATTTCTAAAATTGAACCCAAAACTATTGACCAAGCTCTTCTTGATCCCGATTGGATTATTGCAATGCAAGAAGAGTTGGCTCAATTCACTAGGAACGAAGTATGGGAATTAGTACCACCACCTAAAGATAAAACAATCATTGGAATAAGGTGGGTGTTTAGAAATAAAATTGATGATAAATGTGAAGTAGTTAGAAATAAAGCTAGACTAGTTGCTAAAGGGTTTAGTCAAGTCGAAGGTTTAGATTACGACAAGACCTATGCCCCAGTAGCTAGATTAGAGTCCATTCGAATGCTATTAGCATATGCAGCACATCGAGGATTTAAATTGTTTCAAATGGATGTGAAATCTACATTCTTAAATGGATACATTAAAGAAGAAGTTTACGTTAGTCAACCCACCGGTTTCGAAAGTTTAGACAAACCCGATCATATCCTTAGGTTAAAGAAAGCTCTTTATGGACTTAAACAAGCTCCGCGAGCTTGGTACGAGAGACTTTCGATTTATCTTAAGTCCAAAGGCTTTAACCAAGGTGTAGTTGACCCAACCCTTTTCGTAAAAACCTTAGGTAAAGACATATTCATAGCCCAAATCTACGTAGATGATATTATTTTCGGAACCACCAACTCAATCCTACTAAATGAGTTCATTTCACTTATGGAAAGTGAATTTGAAATGAATTTAGTAGGCGAGTTAAGTTTCTTCTTAGGTCTACAAATTAAACAAACTAAAGATGGAATATACCTACATCAACGCAAATATACTAGGGAATTAATTAAACGCTTTGGAATGCAAGACGCTAAAATTATTAATACCCCAATGACAACTAATGTGAATATAGAAGAAGATTTAATCGGAAACTCAATTGATTTAAAATACTATAGGAGCATAATAGGGAGTCTCCTTTACTTAACTACAAGCCGACCTGATATCCTATTTGCAGTAAGTATGTGCGCAAGGTTCCAAACCGATGCCAAGGAGTCTCACCTAACTCTAGTCAAGCGTATCCTTAGATATCTAAAGGGTACACTTAATGTCGGTATTTGGTACCCTAGATCTACCGAGTTCGAACTAACCGGCTACTCCGATTCGGACTATGCCGGTAGTAAGCTCGATAGAAAGAGCAAGAGTGGTTGTTGTCAACTTCTCGGCTCGAGTCTAGTGAGTTGGTGCAGTAGAAAGCAACACTGTGTTGCCTTATCTACCACCGAAGCCGAATACATCGCGATGGGTGAGTGTGTCACTCAGCTTCTTTGGATGAAGCACACTCTCCGCGATTTCAAGTTAGACTTTATGAACACAAAACTTCACGTAGATAACATTAGTTCAATTAATCTTACTAAGAATCCAATATGTCACTCTAGGACCAAACATATAGAGGTCAAACACCATTTCATTCGAGAACATGTGGCCAACGGAGCCATACAACTCGAATACGTCGAATCAAAGTCTAACTTAGCAGACCTATTTACTAAACCCCTACCCGAAGCCGAATTTAGTCTATTAAGACGAAAATTGGGCATGTG
The DNA here is from genome assembly GCA_025175895.1 of Wurfbainia villosa. Taxonomy (NCBI): domain Eukaryota; kingdom Viridiplantae; phylum Streptophyta; class Magnoliopsida; order Zingiberales; family Zingiberaceae; genus Wurfbainia; species Wurfbainia villosa. The sequence continues at coordinate 82,709,962 of CM046000.1, read as the reverse complement.
CGTAGTAGAATAGGAACTTGCAAATTATATTTTCTTACTACTATTTCTTAAATTTTCATTTTTATGGAACTAGCATAGGACATACCTTAGATATCATGCACCTATAGATTTAAGGGGCCAATACATCTCACAACACATAGGACTAATGTGTTTGTGTACTTAGCCACGTAGATGGGCGTGAGATGTTAGGACCTTACTCCTGGTTCCAGATGTAGAGATAGTGCATCGCTATGAACCACGGAGTATAATCATACATACTAACCGACTCTAACCGGGACTGGTTGATCTTTCATATCAATCAAGCCAAATATGAGTCGAACATTTTATAGATGAACTTATTTTCAGTATATTATTTTCAAAATAATGTGGAACATGCTTGGACTTTATATTTAAATCTTATTTTTGTTTTCCACACACACCCTCACTCTTTTCGATATATGGCAAAAGGGGGAGAAAAAGGCCAAAGTTAAGGGGTCAAAATTTTTTTTATAACTTAACTCTTACTTTATATTTAAACCAAAAGTTAACTTTAAGTTTTGAAAACTTATTAAGACCAAGTTAAGATAATTCTTAACTTAAACTTATTTGTGCCATCAACGTTTTACTCATTTTTAATGCTTTACTTAAAGGGGAGAAAGGGCCAAGTTAAGAAGAAATCTTAACTTAAACGTTTTACTAAGGCCAACTTTAAGTAATTAATTAAAGCAACTCTCAAGGGGGAGGATTAAGGTCTTTCTTCAAGACTCACCCTCGGTCAAGGGGGAGGTTTCCTCAAGGGGGAGTACTTGAAGAAAATCCTTACTACTCCAACTTAATCTTCTTTATTTCTTGTTTGTTTCTAATGCACATTATTCTTCATGCTTGCTATTTACTTAACTTTGTATGTGGGTTTGCCATAAATCAAAAAGGGGGAGATTGTTGGTGCAGTAGGCACCTAAGTCGAACCTGAGTTTTGATTATAGCAAACGATACAAAGTTAAGCTCATGTCGTTATCTCACGAGCTGAATCGAGTGTGCAGAAGATTGCTATAGCTGGAGCTGAAGGCTCCGGAGGAAGCCGCGGTGGTCGGGCGATACTCGAGTGACTTCGGAGGGAGCCGAAGGAATCGAGTGGAAGGCCGGAAGCAAAAGCAACACGTAAGTATCGAGGTAAGCTCGTGTGTGCGAGCGTAAGTGAGTTCGTATCCTCGTTACGGGGATGATCTTAAGCGTAGATCCGACCAAAGACATCCTATAGATGGTCTAGGTCGAGATCGGACGGTCGACGACCGTCGAAATTATGTTTTTGTTGAGCTAACTTTGACTTGCAGCAAGCATCAGTCGAGCCCGACTTGGAGGACTCGACCGTCAATCGATCGACCATCGAGGTTAGCACTGATCGTGATGTCGCCATCGATTGGTCGATGATGGCCATCAGTCGACTGATGGTCAAAGGATCAGCTTCGAGGAGTCAAGGTTTATCACCAAATTTCAAGGGGAGTGGTGCTCAAATATGATTGGCTAGGGTTCCTCTCGAAAAGGGGATCAAAGGCTATAAAAGGAGGTCCTAACCTAGGGTTTCATCATCAATTCTAAGTGCTCAAAAGCCTCCACAACACTGTGACTCTCCGATAACTCTACGACAACGAAGTGCTGCCAACAACCCTAGTTTAAGTCCTATCTTCGAGTTGTTGGTATAATCTTGTTTTGTCATTTCTTTTAATCTTGCAATTCGTTTGTTAATCGAGGCTTTCTACCGTTGCATTTCATTTTAATAGAAGAGAGGGTTTGTCTCTCTATCTTGTGCTTCGAAGGTTTTTGTAATCGTAAAACTCCTACCTCCAACGAGGAGGAGTGTTTTAGTGAATTGCCCTCCGTACACGGTCTAGGACCGTTAGGGCCTTGAAGTAGTAGCCGAAGGCTACGAACCAAGTAAAAAAACTATTTGTCTCATTTAGTTTTTATTTACATTTCCGCTGCGTTTAATTGTCTACCGAACGATTTAAAAGAAAAAGTTTCTATCGCTATTCACCCCCCCCCTCTAGCAATCCGCTTCGATCCAACACAATGCACATATCAAATCCATATCAATCCTAACTTAAACCCTTTGCCACACACATTAAAACTATATCACATGGGTTGATTGCCCTAACAATCTCTCCCTTTTTAATATGTGACAATCCGTTTAAGTTAGGTAAACACAATAACAATAAAAAAATAAGGCAAGAAAGCATGTAAGTAAACATGAGTATAACAACTCCCCCTTAAACATGCAACTCCCCCTTAAGACATGCTAAATTTTCCCATTTTGCATGATTAACTTAAACCTATCAATTCTCCCCCTTTAACACCATCAAAAACATTATCTAAATGTTATACACGCATTACATCAAGTCTAAGGAAGAAAAATACCCAAAAACCACTCAAAACCTGATAAAATAGGTTATTGTACTCGTGCATAGTACATCAGTCAACTGAATCAGAGGATCAGTCGACTGGCACTCAATTTTTAGGTTTTTCTAATTTTTCGAATGAAATTCAGAAATGCACCAGAAATTACAAAAAATTCAAAAAATCATGAAATTTTGAGTACATATTTCTTTTGAGTTCCTCTATCAATGGAAAATAATTTTTCATGAAAATTCATTCTATTTTCGAAAATTAGGCAAAAACTCAAAAGTTGTAAAAAGTCTAAAGTTTGTATCAACTTTAAAGCCTAGTTTTGCCTTGAAGCTTTTCAAAACATGAACTCACAGGTTATTAAACATAAAATGGTTTTGAAATCATTTGAAATATCCAACAATGATCTTTGGGCAATATGTCTATGAATTAAACATATGCTTTCCCTATGATTGGTCTATTATTGCTCTATTGATACACTTAATGACCCATCTAAATGTCATAAGCATTAGTTGACCATTTGTATCATCCTATCATCTCACCCATTGCTATGTTCTCAATCAAGTTAGCCTTATAGTGGGTTGTGAGATGTTCCTAAAGGTATTTGTACTTAACCAAAATTTCATGTATTTCTACCCATGGTTAAGTATCATCCTAAAAACCCAAACATGAACATGCATCAAGAATTATCAATCATGATCATAAATCATCAATCATTGCATATCATGATTATAAATTATAAAATTAAGTATGAATCATGATTCAAGCATTTAATTTATGGGTTATACATTATCATCAACCAACACTATGTTAAAAATTTATAACCCATATCATCCTAAGTCAACCATTAAATATGATATAAGTAAAATTCTCATGGTTGATTATCCTAGGGTTTTCCTAACCCTTAAGGATGGATTTAGGAACCCAATATAAGTTCTTTCCTATGGGGTTCACTAAATATTCCTTAGGGATCCATTTTCTAGCTATTGTTTTATTTTTGGCTTGACCCCTAGCAATTAGGTATTGATAGGCCTTTTCATTTTTATTCCCCTTGTAACCTAGGCCTTTCCTATTGAAGCTTGCCCTTTGGCTCCCAATTATCAAGTTCAAAGTATTGGAGCCTACAGTGAATTTTTCTAGGGCCTTAGTTAAATGGTCTACCTTTTCCCTTAACACCCTATTTTCCTCCATACATACATCACTAATATTAAAAGACATGTAATCATCATGTGAGCATGCATCATTGATACTAGAAGAAACATTATCATTAATATTTAAACATGATTTTTCTAGCTTTTCTTTTAGGGCCTTAATTTCATTTTTCATGCTTTTGTTTTCCCTTTTAGCCCTAAATAATTCCTTAGTTAAGCTAGAAATCATTGACATAATTTTCTTGGGAGGGAGATTTGTTACCTCACTTACCAAATCCCCTTCCGATGATGAGGATGAAGATGAGGACACTCTCCCTTCACTCGAGCTCTCCTCCTCGCTAGTTCTTCTTTCTTCTTCCTCAAAGGAGGTGGAATCCAAATCGTCTATCCCCATTAAGGCAAGATTTGTGAAGGCCTCTTCTTCAGATGATGAGGATGATGAATCATCCCAAGTGGCCTTATGTGCCTTAGCCTTCTCCTTTTCTTTGGCCTTCTTTTCATCCTCCTTCTTCTTGCTCCCCTTCTTCTTTTTTTTCTTTCTTTCTTCCTCCTCTCTTCTTTGCTCTTGTTCAAGAGGGGAAAATCATCTCTTATATGTTCCTCTCCTTGGCAATTGTAACATATAATCTTCCTCCTTGGTCTTCTTCTCCTATCATTAGATTTGTTAAATTAAAAATTCTTCAAAGCACGCCTTACCTTCCTTACCATGTAGGCTTCTTCCGTGCTATCCATGGAAGAGGAGGAGGAGTCTTCATCGGATAAGGAGGGAGTCTCCTTCTTCTTCTTCCCCTTGTTGGCTACTAGTGCAACTCCCCTTGATGGCTTGATGCTTGGTTCTTCAATTATTCCTTCAAGCCTTGTTTCATGTAGCTCCATGGTGGAGAAGAATTCTTTTAGGGTGCTCACCTCTAGATTCTTTGATATGTAGAAGGAGTCCACCATGGATCTCCATTTTGAGGACCGGGGAAAGGTATCTATAGCCTTCATGACCATATCACAGTTTGATAGCTTCTCACCTACACTTGACAAACCGGTTATAATTTCCTTGAAATAAGAATGTAAAGAAAGTACCTTTTCTCCCTTTTCTAGTTTAATGTTATTGAGTTGGGAGCGGAGAAGGTCCCTTCTTGCAAGCTTTGCCTTGGAAGTGCCTTCATGAAGTTCTATCAATTTTTCCCATATTTCCTTGGCGCTTGCACACTCTCCAATTCGGTTTATCTCTTGTTGGGGGAGTACGTTGAATAGATGATGCTTGGCCTTTGAATTCGCCAAGTACTCCTCTCTTTGCCTCTTTGTCCATTTCGATTTTTCCAAAGGCTCCCCTTCCTCATCCCTAGGTATCTCAAAATCGTTCTCCATTATTAGCATAATTTCAAAATCAGTTTCAAAGAATACCTCCATTCATTTTTTCCACCAAGCAAATTCTCCTTCAAACTTCGGCGGATGAATGTTGGAGCCGGCCATCTCTTGATTGTGCTTGTTCCGGTGGTTAGTCCGGTGACAAGCGACTTGGCTCTGATACCACTTGTTGGACCATTGGTGGCCGGCTAGAGGGGGGTGAATAGCCCTCTTTATTGTATAGTGGAAATCGTTCGTTGATTGCCTATAAATAAGATTAGCGCAAGCGGAAATATAAAAGACAATACAAGAACAATTGCTAACAAATCGATATAACGTGGTTCACGGCCTTATCGCTAATCCACAGACCGATTCATTCCAGGTGAATCACGCCTAAACCTTCCGCTAATCTCTCCTTTGCACAAAGTTTGGTGGAGGTAACCTTTTCTTACAAGAATCTCTCTTCTTACAATAGGATTGAAATAAATGCAAGAAAGAAGAGTAGAGAACATGTTGGCACTTGGGAGTATGTTTGGAGTTCAAGCATTAGACTCCCCAAGTGTCCAATGGCCCCTTCTTATAGGGAAGAGCTCATTCTTCCCGTTGGGTGCCTGGCAGTCGACTGATGCCCTGATCAGTCGACTACTCCTATAGTCGTTGCCCTATAACGGCTTCTTCCACATTGGATTTCATCCAACGGCTCCCACATCAGTCGACTGATCGTCCCATCACGATCGGCGATGGAGCTAATAGTCAGTCGAGTGTCAAGCGCGCGCTCGGTGATCAACTCGTGCGAAACCCTCGCGACGGTCGGTGATGTCATAATCGATCGGTGATCGTTCGGCGATCACGCTAACCCTTGGTAGTCGACTGCTGTGATACAAACTAGACTCGAACACCAGTCGACTTGGAACAGTCGACTGCCATGACATGGAAGTCAACTGATGTCGAGAAATACCATCTGACACTTAGCCAATTGGCCAAGTTTCACCTACGATCTACCCCGTCCCGGGTTACAATCACGTACTCTCATTCCCTTGGAGTCCCTCGCCTTTGAAGTTGTCTTCGTCCAGCCATGTGCCTCGGATGCGCCAAGCGCATGGCTTCGCAGTGTCATCCTTCACGTCTTGCCCTGAAGTCTACTTCCTTCGGCTTCACTCCAATGCTCCTATGTTAGGATCTTTGTAATGGCTAGAGGGGGGTGATTAGCCTTTCTTTGTTTCTACAAGAATGTTAGCGGAAGCAATACAAATACAAATAAGAAAACAATGAAAGCAATGCTAACACCCGATGTACATGGTTCGGAGATGACGCTCCTACTCCACGGCAATCCGTAAGGTGGATTAGCCCTAGCCAAGCTTCACTAAATCTCCTTTGGATGAACCAAGGTGGAGAAACCTTGTTTTACAATGCACTCCTCTTCTTTACAATGATGGAAGATTAAGACTCTAGAAGAGGAGGTTTAGAATTACACAAATACTTGGAGAAAGCTTGGTGAGCACAAGAGTATAGTTAGGAATGAGAGCACTAGCTTCACCAAGCTCCCCAAGGCCCCTTCTTATAGAAGAGGGGTTGTTTTTCCCATTGGGCTTCGATCAGTCGACTGCCACCGAAGCCAACGACTTCTGAACAAGCAGATCCGCGGAGATACGTAGCCACATTTTCCAACGGCCAAGTGATCAGTCGACTGATCCCTCCATCAGTCGACTGATGGAGTGATCAATCGAGTGATCATAGGCCGCAGTCGAGTGCGACTACACTCTGTGCTCGTATTTGCGTTGATCACCGACCGCCATCGCTGGCGATGGATCGATTGCAACATCACCGATCGGCCATCGTTAAAGCTAGCCGATCGATGGTCGTGGTTTCACCGACTACCGAGCACTGACTCGATCGATACATCGTATCAGTCGACTGATACTCATCAAGTATGAGTAATTCACACTTGATTTTACACCCTAGACCTAGACTCAACCTTCTAGCTCCTCATTAAGGCTTGCGCCTCCAGGATCCCTCCGAGTCCGCGACTTATTCATCCTTTGCGCTTTGCTTCCAAGAGCTTCCTTCGATTTCGTCATATCTTGGGTTGCCAAATGCTTGGACTTTACGCCACCAAGACTACAAGCTTGGACTTATGCTGCCAAGACCTTACTTTGGACTTCCTTTGCCAAGGTTCACTTAGACTTTACACTGCCAAGACTACAAGCTTGGTCTTATGCTGCCAAGTTCATCCCTTGGACTTCCTTTGCCAAAATCATACTTGGTCTTCCTTTGCCAAGGTTCACTTGGATTTTACGCTGCCAAGACTACAAGCGTGGTCTTATGCTGCCAAGTCCGTCCCTTGGACTTCCCTTGCCAAGATCATACTTGGACTTCTCTTTTACCAAGTCTTCATCCTTGGATTTTCCTGTCACTTAAACATGTTCGTAATTAGATCACAAAGCATTGCCTAACTTAGATGATTATCCAAACATCAAAACATATAAATGCTTGGGGCATTGTTGCACCAACATCCTCGTCCGGTGGTCCCTCGGATGCACCAAACGCACAACTTCCGCAATGCATCTTTCACAGACTCAAAGATCGAGTCATGAGAGGTGAAACTTGCCAATGTTCCATGTGTGAATTACTAAGTCCTGCACAACTTCAACGCACATATCAAATCCATATCAATCCTAACTTAAACCCTTTGCCACACACATCAAAACCATATCACATGGGTTGATTGCCCTAACAATAATGAATGGAAATTTCAGGGTAAGAAGTTGGCAAAGTGGTGTCAAGATCTTAAAATTAAACATGTATTTACATCAGTGACTTATCCTCAAAGTAATGGTAAGATTGTAGTCACTAATAGGAAGTTGGTAAGTTGGAGCATGTGGGAGGTAGTTGGGTGGAAGAGTTACCCAGTAAACTATGGTCCTTCCGAACCACCCCTAGGAGAGCCATAGGAGCAACTCCTTTTAGTATGGTATACAATACAGAAGCAGTGCTGCCTGTGGAGGTCGAGATAGAATCTTCCCAAGTGATGGCTTATATCCTGAGTGATAATGGAGTGGCTCGGCATATGGAATTAGACTTAATTCAGTAGAAAAGGGATTCTACTTTATATCATGCTGAAAGATATAGGTCACAAGTGATGAAAACTTATAATAAAAAGGTAGTACCACATGCTTTTCAGATAGGAGACTTAGTGTTGAAAAAAGTGTTGCCTGAAGGATGCAAAGGTAAGTTAGGACCTAAGTGGGAGGGTCCCTTCCAAGTGGAGAGCCGAGCGGGGATTGGAGCTTACTATTTCAAGGGTGCACAAGGAAGGCTTTTGGCACGACCATGGAATGTGTATCATTTACATTCTTATTTTAGTGGATAATATTGTAAAGTTTGTGTTTTTACCTTTCTGGAAGAATGTAATATAAAAAGGATAGTGTATTGTATTTCAAATGTTGCAATGAATACAAAGTTTACATTTTTCGGTATTGAATTAAAAGGAAAAGACAGCAAATTAGGAGGTGTGCGATCTATAGTAGTGCCTAAATCTAAAAAAGTAAGGGGATGTCTGAGAAGGGGATAACCTGCTGCTTGAAATTGGTTTATACAATCCTGGAAGCCCCATTGGAGGAAGTCGAAACCTCGATCGAGGAACATGTCATTAATTTTAGTAGAAGACCAAAAAGTTTCCTCTAAAGTTGTATTGCTTTTTCCCTTAGATGAGGAGTGAGTCTGTCTAGTGTTTAAGACATTTTGTAGCTAAGTTGTGTGGAATCGAAGGGTTGTGAGCTCTGCTAAGTCGACTTGTACCTTTATACAAGAAGCTTGTAATTCTCTGTCAAATTGTTGATAGGCCTATTGTAGGGATGATTCACGGGCCTGACTTTCTTGTAATTCTCTTTTTAAGGTGGAAACATATTGAGCCCAATGGTTGTTGAGATGAGTCATGTTCATAAAATTCTGAAAGGATAAGAGTTAGTATCTGGCAAAAATAAGGAAAAAGAAAAAATGGCATGATGACATGGTTAATGTTGTGTGCCAGGGGATGTGGTAAGTCCTCAGTTAAATAGAGAGGAAGATACTGAGTAAGGTTGGTTGGAGACATGGAGGTGATGATATTGGGGGAATTGATTGTGTACAAAGTGAGAGTCTAGGTGGATGGATTTGGAGGTTCAAAAAGTGTTAACTGAAGAGGGTGTAGCTAAATAGGATTTATGCGAGAGGGTGATGTGATATTGAGGGAAGCTTGAAACAGAAGTGATTCTGTAAAAAAAGAGAGAGAGAACATGTACCGGCTAATTGTAGGGGATCGTTAGAACTCTAGAGGGGGGTGAATAGCGTCGTGCTATACGTCGATGGAATTCTTTCGCGTGTTCATCTACAAACTTTGTTAGTGCAGTGGAATATAGATAATAATAACAATAACGAAATAGACAAACACAAACACAAGAATATAACGTGGTTCGGAACCGAATGGTTCCTACTCCACGGATCGAGCTCTAGTGATACACACCAACCACTAATCAATAATAACTCCTTCTCGACACAAGTCGGAGGTGGAGAAACTTCGTACAATTGATTACAATAGTAATACGAAAGACAAACAATCAAATACAATGAAAATACAAAAAAACAAGTAAAGAGAACTTTACAACACTTTGCTTTTGATTGCTTGAATGCTTGGTAGCTTGGATTGCACTTGGAGACCCTGATTTGCAGCAGCAAATCGCCCCAAATGCCCTCAAGAAACCATGGATTTTTCCTCCTTCACGAGCTCCATTTAAAGCTTCCAACTGTCTTTGGAAAAAATCGATCGATCGGTCTGCTCGGGACCATCGGTCGGTGATGCCCTTTTGTTGTCGTGAGACAAGCGGCTAGATCCATGTTGGAAAAATCCAGCGGATCCATCATCGATCGGCCCAGCATTATGACCATCGATCGTATGATAAGCCATCACTCTATTTGGCGGCCAGCGTCGTGAGACTCCGATCTGTGCTCGTTGCCAAACCGGCATCAAATCGTCGCACGATCGGTCATTTGCCACCATGAGGTTTTAGCCCAAGTATGGTTCCCCTATACTTGCTAGACCACCCTTAGCCTAGACCTAAGCCTTCTAGCCACCTCCATCAGCCTCACGCCTCTCGGATCCCTCCAAGTCATCCATGACTTGTTCATCCATCGTGCTAGCCTTCAGGTGCTTCCATCGGCTATGTCATGCTAACGGTGTCTACACCGCCAAGGCACATTGGACTTACACCGCCAAGACTCCGCTTGGACTTTACGCTGCCAACCATTGGAAATATGCTGCCAAGACTCCCGCTTGAACTTTACGCCGCCAATATCAAACCCCTTGGACTTCTCAAATGCCAAGACTCAAGCTTGGACTTTCCCTTGCCAACCCATGTTGGACTTTCCATGCCAAGATCTATGCTTGGACTTTTCCTTGCCAAGACCCATGCTTGAACTTTACATGTCAAGTACTCAAGACTTGGACTTTCCCAAATGCCAAGTGTCCCACTTGGACTTTCCATGCCAAGTACTTAAGACTTGGACTTTTTCATGACAATCACATTGTCATATATTTTTGTCGAACATCAAAACATCTCTCGAGTCAAGATCGAGTCCTGGTCAATCGTGACCTGGGTCGATTGCACCAACAATCTCCCCCTTTTTAATGTTTGACAAAAACCAAACAAACCATTGAGTTAGACCATCTAACTCAAACCAATCATCCCCATCAATTTTTTCAATTGATGTCATTCTCTCAATAAATTCTCCCCCAAAACATTCTCCCCCTTTTTGACTTACATCAAAAAGGTTCTCTCCAAGGAGGTGAATGTCTCATGTCCCAATGAGATCTTACAATCTCCCCCTTGGTCCAAAAATACCTAGGATGTCTACCATCTTCCTAGCGATAAGTCTCATATCACTCAAGAGAGGCAATCCTATACACTCTCCCAATTTCCAAATTGGGTATCTCAAAATCCCATTTTCCCCCTCATGAGAAAAAATATCATCCATCATCTCATGATGGATAGCTACCCCTAAAGGCTTGCTCTCCCTTGACTATTGCACCAACAATGTCCTTGGGAAATCCCTAAGCCAATAGGAACTCTAAATCATCAAAAATAAGGTTAGAAATTCAACATTGAACTTTCCAACACCTTAAATTTGATACATTATCCTAACACCTCTCCTAATCCATATCCAATGGATTTTCACCCTTTATAATGCTTCCCAAAGCATATCCTAAGGTTAGGAGTGATTAGGAGCTTTTACCGTAGCTGAAATCGAGTTAAACAACCTCGTTTATCCCAAAATCAGGCTATTAGTCAAGTCCTGCAGAAACCAGTCGACTGATATTGTGCCAGGGCAGTTCTTCCAGGCCACTTCCGCTAGGGTGGTTTTCCACCAGGGGAGTTTTCCGTCAGGGCGGTTTCTGCCAGGGCAATGCCGCCGTGCACCAGGGCAGTTTTGCCAGGGTGATTTTGATGCCCAGGCAGTTTTGCCAGGGTGATTTTGCCGCCAGAGCGATTTCAACCAGAGTCGTTGCCACCGGAGCAGCTGTCGTCCATCAGTCGACTGCCCTGTAGAGGCAGTCGACTGATAACTGAAAACCTAGTTTTTCAATTATCATAATCCAAGTTCTAAAAAACATAAGTAATTATACATAGGTTGAAAAATCATGAAATTTCATATGTATAATACTTATAACACATACAATCGGTGAAAAATCTTGGCAAAATATTTTAACCATTAAAATATCAAAATTGATACCAAATCCAAAAGTGAATAAAACCTTCAAAGTTTTAGCTCACTTTGTATCAATCTCATCAATAGTGATTGCTATCAAAAGATAGACTTCACCAAGGTTTTTCAAAAGGATTTTAAGATGTTTTAAAAACCTTATTTTGGATCATATTCCTTGGGCTCAATGTACATGACTTGTACACAATCTTTCCCAATGATCCACCCAATGAAATTAGATGAGTTTTAGTTCATCTATATGCAAAAACTATGCACCTTGAACTTAACTCATATCCTAACATCTCACATGTATCTAGGGTGTATAAATACACATACATATCAATGTGATGTGAAATGTGAGTTTTGTTCATCCTAATCTAGGGTTTCATGCATTCTCTAAGGCAACACTACTTGATTCTCTTATAAATGGGACTCCAAGTCATGTCATTGTCCTTAAATCAATTTAAATCAAATTAAATGCATGAATGATCATGGCATAAATAATAGCAATAATTAAGCATGGCCAATGATCATGATGTCATGGCATATGATGTAATCTAAAAACACATGACATTAAGCCTTAATCCTAAACATGAACATGACATATAAAATGATTAAAAATAAGCACGATGTCATGACATGTTATATGGAAAACAAAACATGGCAAATAAAATATATAGGTATAATACTACCTAAATTTTAATATTAATTGTCATTTGATATAATTAAGTATATTTTGCCATAATATCACTTTTCTCCCTAGTGTGCCAAAAACCTAAAATGACACACAATAACCTCTAATCCTAAATTGTGTCAATTCAATTGATTTTTCATAATCCCAAAAATACATTGGCACATCCTAAAATCTTTTAGGATCACAATATCAATTCTATTTCCAAGGTATCCATAACCTTGAAAATATCCTAAAGTGCCACCTTTATCATGGTTGAGTTAACTACCCATCCAATCAAGGTTGGCACACCCTAAACCAATCTAGCGTGAATCAATCACGCTCTTAGGAACCCAAAACCTATTTGAGCTTCTAGGGTTTACTAGGTATTCCTTAGGGATAACCTCCCTAGATACCTTTCTAATGACCCTTCTAGGCTTGTTAGCCTTGGTCATTGTGGTCTTACCTAGGTTGACTCTAGGGGTGACTCCCCTTGCAACCTTCTTAGTGACTTCCCTAGGTTTCCTTGAAACCCTAGCCACTAAACACACACCATGGTCAACTCTAGGGATGACCTCCCTATTGACCTTGGTCTTCCTAGACCTAGTTTGTGTTCCATAATCAAATGGAACACTATGATAAGCCACCTTAGGCTTAGGTTTGTGACCCAAACCCTTCTTGCCCTTGGTTGACTTTTCTCTCTTTGACCCTAGGTGTTGACTTTGAGTCCTAGGCCCTTGAAATTGATTTTGCATCTTCTTGAGTGTCTTTTCTAATTTCTCAAGCCTTGACCTCAAGGCTTGGTTTTCAACCTCTAATTGCCCAATTTTAGAATTTTGATTTGGTCTTTGGGCAATGTTCTTCCTAGGCATATGCCTAGTCCACTTGGGATTAAAACCTAGATGTTCTCCTATTTTCTTGATAGATTCCCTAGGTAAAATATTTTTAGGGACATTAGTCCCAAATTTCTCCTTATTCCTAAGGTTTACACTCTTAGCACCTAGATAAAAATATTTGTTATTGCTCCTAGCATGCTTTTCATGATAAATAGCAAGTGAATTAAAATTTCTAGAATGTTTTTTAACATTTAAATTAGAAGGAGCATTATTAAAATATACCTTAGGGTTAGCCTTAGCTCCCCCTACATGAGTTGCTCCTTCTTACCCCTTCTTCTTCCCCATAAAACATTGACTCCTATAATGTCCTTCTTGGTGACACTTGAAGCACACCACGTGCTTTTTCCTTTTAATTGTCGGGGCTCCAACTTCCTTTGACTTCTCTTGACTTTTAGGTGCCGGTGGAGCTTTTCTTACTCTTTTTGGGCATTTTCTCTTGTAATGCCCAAACTCCCTACACTCAAATAACATAATATTATTTTTATTTTGAATTGAGGCATTTGAGTTACCTAAGTCAATGGAGGCCAGAATCAGATTTTGAGCTTCTTCATCTTGATCGGATGTCGAAGCTTCTTCTTGGTGTTGCTCCGGTGATCTAATCTCCTCCCCCTCAATCCTAGAGGTGGAGGTCTCCTCTGATTCTACTTCCTCTTCCTCCTTGGATGTTGATGGTCTCTCAACCTCCAAGTCCTCACTTTCTTGTGAGGATGATGATGATTCTTCCTCGGCTTCTTGCTCTTCTTGAGCCGATGAAGATTCTTCTTCTTCTACTTGTGCCAAGTGAGGCTTCTCATGAAACTTGGCCAATTTGTCCCATAGCTCCTTGGCGTCAAGATATTCACCTAGCCTAGACAAAACATCATTAGGTATCAAATCTTCTAAAAATTTTGTTACCTTAGCTTTGGTCTTGAATTTTTGCCGTTGCTCTTGGGTCCATTTCTTCAACTTGAGGACTTGTCCCTTCTTATCCCTAGGAGGTTCAAAGCCTTCTACGAGGATGAACCAATCCTCTATGTCCATCATCAAGAATGTCTCCATTCTTGGTCTCCACGCCAGAAAATCTTCTCAGTCGTATGGTGGTGGAGTGTTGATGTCCCATCCAAGCTTGTCTTTGAATTCCATCTTGTCCCCTCTAGCATGCTCCCTTAGTTGTTAAACCTTGAAGAGCGGCCTCGCTCTAATACCACTTGTAGGGGATCGTTGGAACCTTAGAGGGGGGGGTGAATAGCGTTGTGCTATATGTCGATGGAATTCTTTCGTGTGTTCGTCTACAAACTTCGTTAGCACAGCGGAATATAGATAATAATAACAATAACGAAATAGACAAACACGAACACAAGAATATAACGTGGTTCAGAACCAAATAGTTCCTACTCCACGGATCGAGCTCTAAAGAGCTCTAGTGATGCACACGCAACCACTAATCAATAATAACTCCTTCTCGACACAAGTCAGAGGTGGAGAAACCTCGTATAATTGATTACAATAGTAATACAAAAGACAAACAATCAAATACAATGCAAATACGAAAATCAAGTAAAGAGAACTTTACAACACTTTGCTTTTGATTGCTTGAATGCTTGGTAGCTTGGATTGCACTTGGAGACCCTGATTTACAGCAGCAAATCACCCCAAAAGCCCTCAAGAAACCATGGCTATTTTCTCCTTCATGAGCTCCATTTAAAGCTTCTACCTGTGCTGGAAAATACCGATCAGTCGACTGCTCGGGACCATCAGTCAACTGATGTCACTATTGTCGTGAGACAACGGCTAGATCCATGCTGGAAAAATCCAACGGATCCATCATCAGTCGACTGATTATGGCCATCAGTCGACTGATCAAGTCATCACTGCTAGCGCGATCAGTGAGACTCCATTACGTCCAAAACTGAGCACGCGATCGGTGATCACATGATCGATCGGTGAATCTAATCAGTCGACTACCCACCTCTGGCAGTCGATTGCTAGGCCAATTCCCGCAGTCAAACCCTAGTTGACTCACGCCAGTCGACTGTCATATGGCACCAGTCGACTGGCACACCTCAAACATGAGGTTTTAGCCCAAGTATGGTTCCCCCATACTTGTTAGACCACCCTTAGCCTAGACCTAAGCCTTCTAGCCACCTCCATTAGCCTCACGCCTCTCAGATCCCTCCAAGTCATCCATGACTTGTTCATCAATCGCGCTAGCCTTCAGGTGCTTCCATCGACTATGTCATGCTAACGGTGTCTACACCACCAAGGCACATTGGACTTACGTCGCCAAGACTCCGCTTGGACTTTACGCTTCCAACCATTGGACTTATGCTACCAAAACTCTGGCTTAGACTTTACGCTGCCAATATCAAACCCCTTGGACTCCTCAAATGCCAAGACTCAAGCTTGTACTTTCCCTTGCCAACCCATGTTGGACTTTCCATGCCAAGACCCATGCTTGGACTTTTCCTTGCCAAGACTCATGCTTGGACTTTACATGTCAAGTACTCAAGACTTGGACTTTCCCAAATGCCAAGTGTCCCATTTGGACTTTCCATGCCAAGTACTCAAGACTTGGACTTTCCCATGACAATCACATTGTCATATGTTTTTGTCGAACATCAAAACATCTCTCGAGTCAAGCTCGAGTCCTGGTCAATCGTGACCTAGGTCGATTGCACCAACACTAATCACCTCATCCTTGGAGGAAGAACACTTTAACCTAAACCAGCTACTTGCCAAGTTGGCACTAACACTGATCATGACAAATCACCCCTGCAGTCGACTAATACACTAGGGAACCATCTTTTCTCTTTTTTTTTCTGATTATCTTTATACACTGGGGAACCATCTTTTCTCTTGTTTTTCCTTACTATATATGTCAGTCGACTACAAGGGTGATTTGTTCTGATTAGTGTTAGTGTCGACTTGGCAAGTAGCTGGTTTAGGTTAAAGTTTTCTTCCTCCAAGGATGAGGTGATTAGCTGGTACTCTGTATTATCTCGATATTGACCTAGGAAAGGACGAGGTGGGAGAGTATGTAACCAGGTAGATGGAAAAGGGAATGTAGATGGAGAATGCACAAAGAAGTAATGTTCTTTCCATCCCTTATGTGAGGAGGGGATGCCAATTAAAAATTGAAAATTTGAACGAGCTTGAAAGTAGAAGATACCTACTTCTGATGATTTTGCTTGGAAAAGCAGTGAAATAAGAAGGTTTATGGGGTAATCGATAGATATGATGCGATAAGATAAAAGCCTAACATAAAGCGGAAAGAGTTAGGACTTAGTTGGTTGAGAGGAATAGAGAAATACTCAGATATTTCTAAAAAGAAGGGATGGAGAGGGCAGTACATATCGTCTTGTATTTGCTCCAAGAAGAAAGCTTTTGTTTGGCTCGGAGGTGAATGGGGTCGTTCAGTAGAGGTGGTTGGTGTTATGTGAAATTCAGAGGGAAGCTGTAATCAGGAGGATAGAGATCGACATTGTTCTTCTGTTACTTTGGAGCGAGTGGATGTAAACCAGGGACGTGGGATTTGAGAAGTAGGATGTATCTTTCTGGAAGTTGTGCTTGTAGGAGGAGTAATGTGAAGAGGAGAAGTGAGGGTTACTTCTGTATATATAGGGGAGGAGAAGGGGAAAAAGGTGGGGAAGTAATGATTTTTCCCACTTATTCTTCGAGGGAAGAAAGGTGGAGTAAGGGAATCAAACTAGTTTGTTAGGGTGAAAATAATGGGTAGATAAGAGACCCATTTTTAGCTGTCGGGTTGTTTGGAAAGTGTTATCAGTTTTTGGTAATCTTGGGTGGTAATATGGGTAGGATTAATATGAGGTGTATAGAGTGACTCCTATTCTATTATGAAGGATGTACAAATTACAACATACATACTAAGATTGAAAATGGACGTCTATAAAAATTTTCAAAACATTCGCAACACAGATTTGGAAACAGGTATTCATTGCAAGATTGGGTAGTATGAAACATTACATAAACGGTCACATTGGGTATCCACAACACAAATTCAGAAACAAAAAGTTCAAAAATAGAAAATGAACATTCATTGTGTATTTAGAAATGAGTATTCATTACAAAATATTAAGGAAGTGTTAATTACAAGAATCATGGTTACAATATCATGACTCTGAGTCAGTATCTTACTCAGTGTTAAAAGCCTCTGGGAGGAATTTGTTGAAAGTAACTTCCATGTCTAGGATAATCTCAGATTGCTTTGAGGAGATAAGGCCTTTGTCATTGGCTATTTGAAGAGCTCCTTCGAAGTCTCTCTGAAGATATCTTCCATGTTTGGTTGCCATGCTAGTCAACAGTTTAGTTTCTTGAGCTGCCCAGCATTCTGCCTCAGTTTATTGTAAGTTATATAATTCTCTATGAAGTTTGACAGAGCGATAGGTCTGCTTGTTGGCGACTTCTAATAACCTCTGGAAATGTTGCATCAGTATAGAGAAATGTAAGTGGAATTTTGTCATAATATGGTTGGTCCTTTCATTGAGCTTATCAAAAGCATTCTGAGGTCTTCTAGGGGTTGAAAACACTGTCCCGATAGGAAATTCCAGTCTTTCTCCTTCTGTGCCAGTTTTGGACCTGCTCCTGGGTTGTGATCAATTTTGCTTGTAATGGTTCTACTTTTTCTTTCTCAGCTCGTTTAAGAGATTTACAGGGGATATTTGGAGGCCCTTTGAAGAAGTTGAAGGTGCAGAGGATATAATAGTGGACTGAGGCATTTCTGTATGTGGGGGTGGGGGTTGAAATTGCTGAATTTGGAATTCTGAGAGCCATTGGCTAAAGTTGTGAAGCTTGGAGGTACTCTGTAAAGTAAACAAATGAGAGTAGTATGGGAAATCTTGTTGTACAATGAAGTGAGTTAGTAAAAAGATGAAAAGCTTACCATATGGAGAGTCTGCTGAAGCCCTTGTGGAAATTGGAGGATGTCAGAATTATTAAGGATGGGAATGGTTTGTGGTTGAGTGGAGTCTAAGGTAGGAATTGGAATTTCTGAGGGAATTGAGGATGGGGGAGGTATGTTGGGAGAGTTAGGAGTGGATGGGGACATGGGAAGTTCTTGAGGAGAATGGGGAGGATGGTTGGTATAGGCATATGATATGGCCTATATCAGAAGGTCAAGGGGAGAGGAGATGGTGTATTTAGGTATTATGAGGCTCGGAGGAGGCAAAGACTATTATTGTCTGGTGGGGAAAAGGGAGGTCAAAGGAAGATTATCAGCAGAGGAAGTTGGAGAAGGAGATGAGGAAAGGTCAATAGGAGTGTCTGAGGGATCAAGAAGTGGAGTAGGTGTTCTGATTAGAAGTAACAATTTTGGAGGAGGAAGGGATGAGGATGTTTCTACAGGGAGTATGATGTTAAAGGGGGGAAAGGAGTTTTGAATGGGTTCGGTTGGAGGAGGAATTAGATCAGGATCTATGAAAGTAATAGAGGGTTGCCCTAGCTCTACAAGTGTTATTACTGGGTTGCGTGGGAGTTCAGGGGGAACCTGTGATGTAGAAGTGTAAATAACTCTTTGAGAAGTATTTGCAAGAATTGAACATAGATAATTAAAATAGACAGTAGTTGAAAAAGGAGTAATTACTGAAGGGAAGGATCGTTTGTTGGGGTTGGAGGTGTTGGTTGCTTGAAGGCTTCTTTTCTTTCGCTTTTTTACCAAGGTTCTAACAACAACTATGTGCATCATGTCTTCTATAAAGTAAGTGTGTGTTAGTAAATATTTGAAAATAAAGGCAAAGTAAATATAGAGTGTAGTAATGCTTACCTATGGGATGAGCTTTGATTGAAGGAATAGGAGAAAACCCATAGTAAGATAGTATGGGCTCTTGCAAAAGTTCAGTAATACTGAAACGTTTGTTTTTAAGCAGGGGTTCAATGGAGGGGAAATTGACATAGGACTTGATACCTTGAGCTTGGGGAGTCGGGGAAGAGCAGTTCTCCAGGTAAGGGAGAACTGTAGAATGGGGTTTAAGGGGATGAAGAAATAGAGATCCTTCTAGCCTTTGTGGGAGGTAGGCATGTTAGTGAGAAATTGGTAGTCTTGGCGTGCCATAAAGTAGAAGACGCCAGTGTTTGCCATTTTTAGTTGATTGAGACAATGGAAGATGTGGGGAGTTTAAGGAATGTTGAGGTGCTTAAAGACAATTAGGGTTTCGACGAGGATGCGGATGGAGTTGGGGGTCAATTGGTTGATGGGGAGACCATAGAATACTAGGATGTCGAGAAATAGTTTGGGGACGGGAAGATGAAGGCCTCCTTCGAGTTGGCCTATAAATAGGGTACTGGTGTCGGCCGGGGGTTGATGAGGTCGTTGATGGGGGGTAGAATGATGGCGGTGAAGTCCTCGAGGATGTATTTAGGTTCATGGTGGAAAAAGGAATGGTTGAGGGTTAGTCAACTGGTGGTGGTTTCATACCAAGGAGGAGTGGTGGAAGAAGAAGCCATGAGAAGTGGGGTGCGGAGGTGTTGAAGGTATCGGGGACGAAGGAAGTTAGGGGTTTTGGGAAAAGCGGAGCTAAGTTAACATTAAGTGTTAAGTGAAGCAGTGCTCTTTAGAAGGGAAAGAATGGAAATGAAGTGAATATGACAGATAAGAAGGGGAAAAATGAAGTTAAAAAAGAGAATTTTTGTATTTCTTCTCAGCTTTTATATTTTTTCTCTGAAAATAGTCTTTTTGCAAGAAGCAGGTCATTTTTTCTAAGGCTTTTGCGTCTAATGCAAGAGCCCAAGGGATAAATAATTATGTTTCTGTTGCAGGGATCAGGAGATGGTTCTGAGGCTCTCACGCCTAATATAACAGTCTATGGGCTAGGTAATTACATTACCCCAGTGGGACTATAATAGCCTGCTATAGTGGCTACGTAAGATTTGCTCAAGGCTCTCACGCCCAATATAACAACCTAAGAGATAGGTAATTACATTCGCCCAGTAGGAATATAACATCTCGCTATAGTGGCTAAGTAAAATTTGCTCAAGGCTCTCATGCCTAATATAACAGCCTAAGGGCTAGGTAATTACATTCCCTCTTCGGGATTATAACAACCAGTTATAATGGCAAAGTACATTGCTAACATAACAGTTCGAGTCCCTGCGCCTAATATGACAATTTAAGGTTCTGCGCCTAATATGATTGCTTGATGAGTTATGCCTAATATGACATATTGGGGGGTTCTATGCTTGACATGGCAGAACCTTTATATCTCAGTAAATACTTGTAAAACTTCACTCGACTTTGCTCTTCAATTTTACTAAAGAGGAGGAACTTATAATGGGTATAGAATTTTTTAGCTGAAGCAGAAAATTTTGTTTTTTTCAGTAAAAGCAGTCTCAGTAAATACTAGTAAAATATCACTCAACTTTGATCTTTAGTTTTACTAAAGAAGAAGAACTTATGATGGGTGTAGGGTTTTTTAGCTAAAGTAGGAAATTTTATTTTTTAGTAAAAGGAGTCTCAGTAAATACTAGTAAAACTTCACTTGACTTTGCTCTTCAGTTTTACTAAAGAGGGGAAACTTATGATGAGGTTGGGATTTTATTTGGTTAAGGCAGAATACTTAGTATGTTTTCAGAGCCCTTCTTTGTGTTAATAAAATATTTTATATAATTTCAGAACTGTTTATGTAATTCCTGAGCTAAGTAGAGTAGTTGATTTAGAGCTAAGGGTTGTATTGACATAATAGGTTATGTATTTTCTGAGTTGTGTATGCAATTCCCGAGTGATATATGTATTTTCTAAGCCATGTATGCAATTTTTGAGCACACTTCACATGTCGGGCATGAGTGACAAAAATCACTGCTCCCAACACGGTGTATCGTAATATTTTTTGAGGTCACGAACATATTATGGAGTGCTAGAGGAGCACATAGTTTTTCGAATGATGTGGTTCTGAGCTGTTTAGGTCCATCAGTCGATTTCGACTGAAATCGGCTAGCCGAAATCGACTGATGGGCCTATTCAATTGAAACAATTTAAAGTTTTATATCCGAATGAATGATTGAGTCCCAGGAACTGAATGGTATCTTAGGCCAGAGGGTATCGTCGTCGTATCATTTGAAATATTCTTTCGAGCACATTCACATGTCAGACACGAGTGAAAAAAATCGTTGCTCCCAACACATTGTATCACAATGCTTTCTGAAATCACAAACGTATTATGGAGTGCTAGAGGAGCACATAAATCTTTGAATGATGTAGTTTCGAGCTGTCTAGGTCTATTAGTCGATTTTGGCCTAAACCGACTGATGGGCCTATTCAATTGAAAAAAATCAAAGTTTATATCCGAATGATTGATTGAGTCCCAAGAACTAATTGGTGGCTTCGGATAGCAGGTATAATCATCGTAGCATTTGAAATATTCTTTCGAGCACACTGCATATTTCGGGCGTGAGTGACAAAAATCATTGCTCCCAACACGATGTATCACAATGCTTTTCGAGGTCATGAATGTATTATAGAGTGCTAAAGGAGCACATAGCTCTTCGAAGTAGGTGGTTCCGAGCTTTCTGGGTTCATCAGTCGATTTCAGACGAAACCAGCTTATAGCCTATTCAATTGAAAAAAATTGAAATTTTATATCTGAATTAGCGACTGAGTCCCAGAAACTCATTGGTGGCTTCGGACAGTGGTTATCGTCGTCACAACATTTGAAATGTCCTTTTGAGCACACTTACATGTCGGTCATGAGTGGCAAAAATTATTGCCCCAACATGATGTATCGCAATGCTTTCCGAGGTCATGAATGTATTATGGAGTGCTAGAAGAGCACATAGCTCTTCGAAATAGGTTGTTCTGAGCTTTCTAAGTCCATTAGTCGATTTCGGACGAAATCGATTAATGGGCCTATTCAATTGAAAAAAATTGAAATTTTATATTTGAATAAGCGACTGAGTCCCAGAAACTCATTGGTTGCTTCGGCTAACGAGTATCATCGTCATAGCATCTGAAAAGTATGACAAAATAATCCACATGGAATTCTACTCTATGAATACTTGATCAGTCGAATGAAATTACCCACTAGTCGATTGACACACAATCAATCGACTGCCCAATCGACTCTGAAATAATCTGTGGCCTGCTACAGTTCCACAAGTCAACTTCTATACTACATCAGTTGACTGCCAAGACATTAGCCGACTACTCAGTCGACTACGAAATAATATGTGGCATGCTACAGTGCCACCAGTCGATTGCTATACCACATCAGTCGACTGTCAAGATATCAGTCGACTATCCAGTCGACTACGAAACAATCTATGTCTTGATATAGTGCTACTAGTCGACTGCTATACCAAATCAGTCGACTACTCGTATTATGGAGTATCATAATACTTTCCAAGGTCACGAATGTATTATGGAGTAGTAGAAGAGCACATAGCTCTTCGAAGCATGTGGTTCCAAGTTGTCTAGGTCTATCAGTCGATTTTGGCCAAAACTAGATGATTGGCCTATTCAAATGAAAAAATTTAAAGTTTTATATTGGAATGATTGATTGAGTCTCAGGAATTCATTAGTGGCTGAGGCCAGGGGGTATCGTCGTCGTAGCATTTGAAATGTTCTTTAAAGCACAAGAACATGTCAAACATGAGTGGCAAAAATCGCTACTCCTAACATGGTGTATCGCAATGCTTTCCTAGGTCACAAACGTATTATGGAATACTAGAGGAGCACATAGCTCTTCGAAGCATGTGGTTCTGAGCTATCTAGGTCCATTAGCCGGTTTCGACCAAAACCAACTGATTGGCCTATTTATTGAGGATCGATGACCGTGCTAGAGGGGGTGAATAGTGGTTCGTTGATTTTGTCATTCATTCGTGTGCTCGTCTACAATGATATTAGTGTACACAATGGAATATATAATAATAGAAACAAATACACAACAAGCACGTAAACACAAAGATATAACGTGGTTCGGAACCTTGGGTTCCTACTCCATGAGCAAGTTCTAGTGATGCATACCACCACTAATAAACTCCTTCACGATGACACACCGGAGGTGGAGAAATCTCTTACAACAATAAGAATGAATATGCACTCAAGTACAACAAGAATACAAATGAAATGCAAAGAACACTTTACAAACTAGGGCCTTTGAATGCTTGTTGATGTGGTTGCTTTGATGAGCTTGAAGGACCCTGAAATATAATAACACTTCGCCTCAAATCATCCCTAGAACCACTGTCGAAATCCTCTCCGTCGAGCTCCTTTTATGCCTCTATGCAACCTGAATTTCCGCCTAGCAATCGACTACCAAAAGGCACCAGTCGACTGCCTACATCATAGTTATCTCATAACAGACTTAATTGACGTTGACATTCTAGCCAACAGATACCTTAGTAGTCGACTGTCCTTACCATCAATCGACTGCCAATCCAATAGTCTACTAGCCAGTCAACTACGAGATATTTTGTGCCCGTGTCTGTAAATTCCAGTTGACTGTCATTCATGATAGTCGATTGCCTAAGGCGAGTCGACTGCCCACAACTGGTAGTCAACTGTCATAGCACAGCTTGAGCAATCGAGCCTCAGTCGATTACACGACCAATCGACTGGTCATAATCCCAGTTGACTGCTCTGAGTCAACTCGGCTTTCGAGTGTCAAACACTCGGCCAATCGAATGTCCAATACCCCAATCGACTGATAAATCTCAACAATGAGGTTTGACCCCAAGTATGATCCCCTTATACTTGATAAACACCCTTAGCCTAGATCTAAGCCTTCAACCCACTTCCATCAGCCTTACGCCTCTCAGATCCCTCAAGTTCGTGACTCTTTATCCTTGCGCTAGCCTTCAAGTGCCTCCATCGACTATGTCATGCTAACCAAATTCTTTGTCAAGGTACATTTGGACTTATACCGCCAAGACTCCTTGCTTGGACTTTACGCTGTCAAACATTGGACTTATGCTACCAAGACTACATGGTTGGACTTTACATTGCCAATATCACACTCTTGGACTTCCCGATTGCCAAGCACCCATACTTGAACTTTCACGGCCAAAGTTCACTTGGACTTTACGCCGCCAAGACTATACACTATTGACTCTAAACCTAATTGTGTCAATTATGATTGATTTTTCAAACTTCTTTCATTTTATTGGCACATCCAAAATTCCTATAGGATTAAATTTCATCTTATTTCTAAGGTACCCCATTACCTTAAAAATGTCATAAAGTGTCAACTTCACCATGGTTAGGTTAACTACCCATCCAATTGAAGTTGACACACCCTAACCCATCTAGCATGAGGAAATCACACTCCTAGGAATCCAAACATATAGAAGCTCCTTGGGTTAATTAGGTACTTGCTAGGGATATCTTCCCTTAGTACCTTCCTAATGACCCTCTTATGCTTGGAAGACTTGTTCATTTGGATCTTGTCAAGGTCAACTCTAGGGGTAACTCCCCTTATAACCTTGCTAGTGACTTTCCTAGACTTCTTTGAATCATTAATCACTTGACACTGTCAAGATTAGCCTTAGAAATGACTTCCCTAGTAACCTTGACTTTCCTAGACTTAGGAGTAGTTCCATAATTAAATGGAACATAGTGATAGGTAGACTTATCTACCTTAGACTTAGGTTTGTAACACAAACCTTTCCTATCCTTTGGTAGTTCTTACCTCGTAACACTGAAACTTTGATCATTAGACCCCATAATCATATTTTCCATCTTCCTAAGGGTTTTCTCCATTTTCTCAAGCTTTGACCTCAAGGCTTTGATTTTCCTTTTCTAATTTCCCAATCTTTAAATTTTCATTCATCTTTTGGAAATTATTCTTCCTAGGCATATATCTATAATTCTTGAGATTATTGCCTAGATTTTGATTCTCTACCTTCCTATTCTTGGGTAAGATAGTCCTAGAATTAATAGGTCTAGATTTATCCTTGACATATTAACATGTTTAGAACCTAAACAATAAAATCTATTCCTAGCATGTTTTTGTTCATGAGTAATAGCAATAAAATTAGGAGCATGCATGCTTTCTAACATTACGTAAAGGAAGAGCATTATTTAAATTTACCTTAGGGTTTTCCTTAGCTCCCCCTACATTTGAGCTCCCTACTTTGTCCTTCTTGGAGTGACTTCCCCTGGGACATTGACTTCTATAGTGCCTTTGTTGTTGGAACTTGAAGCACATCACGTGCTCCTTGCTCTTCCTTATTAGGGCTCCGACCTCCTTTGACTTATCCTTGACTTTAGGTGTCGGTTGAGTCTTCTTAACTCTTTTTGGGCACTTACTCTTCTATGCCCTTACTCCCTAAACTCAAAACATGTTATGTGATTTTTATTTTTAACCAATGCACTTGAGTTACCTATAGGGGTAGAGGAATCATGTGCTTGCTCTTCATCTCTTCTGAGTGTAGAAGCTTCTTCTTGATCTTCCTATGGTATGGAAGGCCTCTCCTCCCCCTCAATCCTAGAGGTGGAAGCTTCTTCCAATTCTTCCACCTCTTCTACTGAC